>ML660768.1:4218128-4275309 GCA_007570785.1 Antilocapra americana
TTGGGGAGAGAGTGTTCTCCCCGTCCTATTCCTCCGCCATCTTAGTTTCTCCCCCCAAGTTTTTATTCTTAACAACTATATACAAGAATTCCCTTTGATCCACATCTCTAAAACATGAAATTGTTCAAACTTTTAAATTTTTTTTTTACTGCAAATATAAAAAAAAAGACTGTCAATTAATTTGGTATGGAATAATATTTTTACCTTGGTTTGCATTTTTCCAGTTACTATGAAGACTGAACATCTCTTTGTATTATTTTTAGCCACTTATATTTCTGCTCCTATTTTATCCCTATTCACACTCTTTAAATCTATTTTTCATTCAGCCTTTTCTGTCTTTTTTATTATAAGTTTATGACCCCTTGAAATATTCTTTATTCTAGTCATTTGTCAATTAATCCTGTTGCAAATATATTCTTCAGTTGATAATCTGTCATTTTCAATTCTTGAAGGTGGTTTAAAACATCTTAAATTTCTTCCCAAATTTTCTATAATAAATATTCTTTTGTTTTAAAATTAAAAAAATATTAAAAGTCTTGGATGAAGGATTTAGTAAAGACTTCATTAAAAAAAATTCAAGTGCGTATATGTATGCTTATTTGGAGAAACGTGCAAAAATTTTAATATCTATTTTATAAACTAAGATTATAGGTATTAAATATCTTCATGTTTTTGTACTGTTAATACCATGCAATGGAAATTACTTTTTGAAATCAATTAAGAGATCACTGACTTTCAGAAAAGTTTAAAAATCTAACACAGAAGCAAAAATGTGCTTTTTAAAAATAAAACATTTTTTAAAAATTTATTTTAAAAATAAGGTGACGCCTATGGTTTCACAAAGAGAAACAAACCTCATCTAAAGTTTTATGTAGAGGGGTCATGGGCCATGCCTTTCAAGCATGTAAATTCCCTTAATTCCTTAAAATATGCAGCTTTAGGGGCTTCTTTGCTGTCTTAGTGGTAAAGAATCTGCCTGCCAGTGCAAGAGACACAGGTTCAATTCCTGGGCCAGGAAGATCCCATCTGCCATGGGCCAGATAAGCCTGTATGCCACAGCTATTGAGCGCTAGACCCTGGAAGTTTCCATTGCTGAAGTCCAGGCACCCTCGAGCCCGTGCTCTGCCACAAGAGAGGCCACTGCAATGAGAAGCCCAACAACCACAGCTGGGGAGTAGCCCCAGCGGGTCACAACTAGCGAAAAGCCCACACGGCGACAAAGACCAAGGCTAGCCAACAAATCAACATTTTAAAATATATAGCTCCAGAAAAACTCATCGTAACCATTGTCATTAATTAGAGTTACCATCACTGAATCAAAGAAGCTGAAGTCCAATACGCCGGCTTTGTGATAGAACAGACTCCCTCTTCCTGAGCCCCACGGCAACAAGGCTGAGTTGGACTTTATCCAGGGCCAGACACACAGCTTATTATTGACCACAGCTAGCAAGTTCATTACTAAATTTATATTAAAGGAGTAAGTGGACAGCAGTAGGCTTAGAATGTCTGCCTCACCATTTAGAAGGATGATAGCTGATTAAAATTCTTAAATCACATTCTGCCGTATTGGGAAGGGGGTATGTCAAACACAAATTCAGTAACAGTTGGAATATCTTGAGTTTATTGTTTATAGAACTTTAAATAATAGCTTTCATTGATTTTGATGGTAGAATAATGTGCTGTGTGCTCAGACACTCAGTCATGTTGGACTCTTTGCAACCCAATGGACTGTAGCCCACCAGGCTCCTCTGTCCATGGAATTTCCTGGGCATGAGTACTGGAGAGGGTTGCTATTTCCTACTCTAGGGGACCTTCTTGACCTAGCGATTAAACCCATGTCTGATGCATCTCCAGCGCTGATAGGTGGATCCTTTACCACTGTGCCACCTTATATTGTACATTAAAACAAATAAAAATTGATGAAAGGAAAAGGCTAGACAGATAGGAGTTACAAATTTGATTTGAATCATCCTCTATGACAAGAGCTATTGTTTATACAACCCACCAAAATTTCAAAGTGATTCCCACCTTTGCTCATTCGCCTGACCCCCGTGATAACCTTGGGTGGCACACAAGGCACACATCGTTAGCTCCAACAAGGCAGTCGAGTCTCCGAATGTGCACACTCCCACAGAAACATCATGGGCAAGTGATGATGCCGGGATCAAAGCCAGCCTACTTTTTTTTGCCAAATTCAGTATTTTTTTTTTCCCTATCACAGAATAGGACCAAGGAAATATGGCCATTCGGTAATCAATGCCAGAGGTATCTGTTTTTCCATTTCCTAGATGCAGTTGAGAAACTAATCAGTTTTACAAGAGAAAATGCATTCCATTACAAAGTAATTAAATCAGTTCTTCTCTTCCAGGGATAAAAAAGAAAGTGGCAGTTCAGTTACTCAAAAAAGCCACATGAGATGTGGAGGGAAATGAAAGCCAAGGAGCCAGTTGGAGCAGCCTTGAAGAGCTACACAGGTGTCAAAATAGAGACACATCAGGGGGAAGGAATGCAAGCTTCCTGCCAGGCTCTGCTTCAGAAGAGCATGCAGTTACACTCGGGTCTTTTGCTTGCAGGATAAGTGGAGTCCAGCGCGAAAGATGATGCCACCAGATTAAATCTGGGGCGTCTGGTTTCACAGAGCAGGTTTGGAACGGATGAAGAGGGAGTGCAAATGGTATGAGCAAAGACCTGTGGTTGGATGGATCGCAGGGGCTATGTTGGGGAGCAATGAATTGCAAGCTTTAATACAGAAAGTAACAGCCTCAAAAGATAGGAGGAGGGTCCTCCCTGAAATAGATTTGTGTTAGACGTTTTTCATAGGGAATTTGAGTTAGAAAATGGGCAGTTAAAAAAAAAACAATAACAACAACAACAACAAAAACTGTAGAGACCTTCCTGGTGGTCCAGAGGTTGAGAATCCACCTGCCAATTCAGGGAACACAGGTTTGATCCCTGACCCGAGAAGATCCCACAGGCTGCAGAGCAGCCAAGCCCATGCACCAGAGGTACTGAGCCCACGGGCTCTAGGGTCTGCGCTCCTCAACAAGAGAAGCGACTGCAATGAGATGCCCTGCACCACAGCTGGAGCATAGCTCCTGCTCGCCACAGCTAGAGAAAGTCCAGAGGCAGCAGTGAGACCCAGCACAGCCAAAAATAAATAAATAAGCAAGTTTTATTTAAAAAAAAACCTGTTACTGAATATGCCACTTTGCTAACTCAAGTCAGCTGGTATTTTTGGGAAGGGACACTTTGGGCTTGGGTCCAGATTACAGAATATCAGTGGGGAAGAAACCAAACTGCTTCAGGTTTCAGGTTTCAATCTATCAAGAGATGGGTGACCAATTTATTGACTTGAATTTCTGAGACTCTGGGAATCCCACTTCCGCCAACGCACTTATTTTGTGTCAGAAAAAAAAAAAGCAATATTAAACCATAAGGACAATGATACCTTCAAGGAAACAAAATAAGACCCATTGTTTCATACCTAGCTCAGATATAAAAAGCATCAGGAAGGCATTTTTGATCATGTAGTTTCTATGACCGCTTCATAAAGAAACTACTGGAATATGATTTTTAGCCAACCAAGAGATGTTAATCCATGGCAAGGAAATCCATAAAAAGAAACTGATAGCATTATGCTTAGAAGCAAAATAAAGACTAAATAAAAATCAGTATAGAGTATAAATGCTATTAATATTAGCAGTGTACAAACTATGCAAATTACATGAGTTGGGAGAGACAGGTAAGAAAAAGTTGATGGAACTATATGTTCATATCCTTGTTCTTTATAACCAAGAGTAAAAATATGAAAGATGAAATATGAAATATGAAAGATCTTTAATTATTATTAAAGATGATAATTTATTAAAAATATCTTATAATCAACTAAAATTGGAGGATGGGGCAAGGGAAGATGTGGTTATATTTCAAATTTGTCACTGTTAGCATAGAAATCTAATTGATGCTGTTAAGGTGTCTCAGGAAAGTCAAACAGGGGCTCTGTACCAACCCAGAGGGGTGGGATGGGAGGGAGATGGGAGGGAGGTTCAAGAGGGAAGCGACATATGTACACCTACAGCTGATTCATGCTGATGCTTGACAGAAAACAACAAAATTATGTAAAGCAATTATCCTTCAATTAAAAAGTACAAAAAAGAGAAGGCTTAAATAAATCATATTGTTATAGTTATACAGAAATTGTACTTGTGCTAGCAGAATATACAAACCTTCTAAATGATCAAAAGAATGTAACACACACAATATAGGAAAATATTTTCTTAAAAATTAAAGAAAATCTATTAAAATTGAACATGTGCCATAAAGCCAAGATTAAAACTAAACAAATCTGACATATTAGTAACTATGTATGGGCCAAATGTCATAATTTTTTTTAATAATTGTACACTTGTTGTTAATGTTATTTTCAATTTACAGTTATTGTAAAATATTAGTTACAGTACATCTTATGCCTATTTCCCACTTTAGTAGTGCTAAATACTATAGTTTTAAAGATACAATTGAATTACAAAACAAAACCCAACCATATACTGATAAAACAAACACATTTAAAACAAAGAATATGGGTGAAAACAAAAGAATTAGAAAAGTCATACCAGACAAAAAATGTAGATAGAAATAAGAGCAGAGAGCAATTCTTTAAATATATCGGTGAACTAAGACAGAAAAGCTGAGTTTTTAAGGAAAGGGTACAATAAGTAGGTAAATTTATTGAATAACTTAGGAAAACCAGAAAGTACATTCTAACTAAACCATAAGAGGTAAATGAGTATAGACAGGAAAATTATAAACTACAAGAGTAAAAATATGTCATTTTCGTTTATTTGCTCAACACTGTGCAAATAAATTGGAAAAGGTGAATAAAGTAAATGTAATAAATGATTATCTAGAAAAACATAGATCACTAAAATTGACCCCAGAAAAAATAGAAAATCTAAAAACACCAAATCCCATTAGATTCAGACATACGTGTTTACACACACAAACACACATCCATAAGATCAGAAGTGGATTCTGGTTTTTAAGGTCACAACAATTAATCAATTTCATCACTCTCTTTATAAAAATATACGAGTTTCTGAAGCAAACAAAAATAGCAAAGTGAACATTTATTTGAAATGAAAAAAGGATAAGTTATAAACACCAAACTCAAATATTACAAGGCTTGGGTAAATGACATAATATTTAATTTATTTATCTATAATACATTTTATTCTATAATTCTTGTCTACAGACTTTGTGATCTTTTCATATAAAAATGATTTTTGAGCACCTTTCTCTACAGAAAGGCAAGAAACCAATTTGCTGTTTTCTCTAGCAATATTTACCTAAATTTGTTTTTTGTCATGTCTCTTTCAATTTCACAGCTGATTACTGATAATATTAAAACATTTTAGGATTGTTGAAAAATTGGACAAAACAGTTATTAAATTTCTTTAATATACAAGATAAGTGTTTCCAGGTATTTTAAGATTTCCTTTGCAGTGTTTAATCTTAAACACTGTTTGAATTGGTATTATTCATTACCTGAAAAGTGAAAGTGAAAGTTGCTCAATCAGGTCCGACTCTTTGTGACCCCATGAACTATACAGTCCATGGAATTCTCCAGGCCAGAACACTGGAGTGGGTAGCCTTTCCCTTCTCCAGGGGACCTTCCCAACCTAGGGGTCAAACCCAGGTCTCTCGCATTAAAGGCAAGTTCTTTACCAGCTGTGTCACCAGGGAAGCCCAGAACAATTAAAATGCATTCTTAAATTACTGTTATGTTCCACTGAGCTGCATACCTGCATAACCAAATTACTCATAAGCTACATGCATTGACACATTGATAAATAAGTGTAGTCTCATCAGTAGAATGCTTTTTTTGTTCAATTTCTTTCGGTTTTTGGTGGCAATTTGGCATGGCGTTTGTCTGCAACCTCCCAGCTTTGCTAAGGTATCTTCTTACAGAAGACGAAACCAGAGCACAGATGCACTTCCTGTTTTCAGGACCGCTTCTGATATGTGTCCTACACATGAGAATCCTGGTACGTTCTATTTCTTAAAATGATTTATTTACTTGTCTTCATGGAGTTTTAGTGGCTACACACAGGATCTCCTTTGTGGCATGAACTCAGGACCTGCAGCCTTCTGGGCTTAGATGCTCCATGGCAAGTGGGATCTTAGTTCCCCGATCAGAGATCAGACCTGCATTGGAAGGTGGATCTTAGCTACTGGACCACCAAGGAAGTCCTTGGTATGTTCTACTCTGCACACTTTGATTTTATTTCAGTGTAGTACTCTTATAAATGTATATGTTGCATTACTGAGTATTTTCCACCCAGGAGAAATCTTTCATTTTGACTAGGTGCTGACTGAAAACAAGTTCTTTGCTTACAGAAGCAAATGCTTGACAGTTAGAAAACTTTTCCACAGATGAGCTGCTGGCTTCATACAGTTCAAACTTTATTTCTTCTCTATACCAGACACTTCCAGAACAGGGTGCCATAGGGCAAGTTCATATCTCAGTGTAATCTCTGCTGTTTTTTCACGTCGGATGCTAGGTAAGTATATCCAGTGGGAAGTGGAAGAACATTGCAAGCCGTTTCCATACACCTTATCAGCTTGTTACTGTTCAATCGCTCAGTCATGGTGACTTACAATGTCCTTCCGCTCCCCACTGGATATACTTACCTAGCATCCGACATGAAAAAACAGCAGAGATTACAGTGAGATAAGAATTTGCCCCATGGACTGCAACATGCCAGGCTTCCCTGTCCTTCACCGTCTCCCAGAGCTTGCTCAAAATATGTCCATTGAGTCAGTGACGCCATCTAACCATCTCATCTTCTGTTGTCCCCTTCTCCTCCTGCCTTCAATGTTTCCCAGCATCAGGGTCTTTTCTAATGAGTCAGTTCCTCGCATCAGGTGGCCAAAGTATTAGAGTTTCATCTTCAGCATCAGTCCTTCCAATGAATATCCGGGACTGATTTCCTTTAGGATGGACTGGTTGGATCTCCTCTCAGTCCAAGGACTCTCAAGAACCTTCTCCAACACCAGAGATCAAAAGCATCAGTTCCTCGGCACTCAGCCTTCTTTATGGTCCAACTCTCACATTCATCATGACTACTGGAAAAAACACAGCTTTGAGTATATAGAACTTTATAGGCAAAGTAATGTCTCTGCTTTTTAAAATGCTGTCTAAGTTTGTCATATCTTTTCTTCCAAGGAGCAAGCGTCTTTTAATTTCATGGCTTCAATCACCATCTGCAGTGATTTTGGTAACACATGAGCTAGCAAGAACAAAACAATACACAGAGGGATGGTCTAGTGATTAAGAATCCTCCTGCCAATGCAGGGAACACAGGCTTGATCCTTGCTCTGGGAAGACTCCACATGCCTTGAAGCAACTAAACCCGCATGTTACAACTACTGGGTCCACATGTTGAAACTACTGAAGCCCACATACTCTAGAGCCTCTGCACTGCAACAGTAGTGGCCACCACAATGAGGAACCCATGCAATGCAACTGGAGAAAGCCCACGGGCAGCAAAGACACAGTGCAGTCAAACACACACACACACACACACATATACTACACAGAAGTGATCGAAGATCCACAGTGTGTGTGTGTCTCTCTCTGTGTGTGGTATCCCATTAAAACCAAACTAAATGTATATTGTCACCCTGCTTATTTAGCTTATATGCAGAGTACATCATGTGAAATGCCAGATTGGATGAAGCACAAGCTGGAATCAAGATTGCTGGGAGAAAAACCAAGAACCTCAGATATGCTGGTGATACCACCTTTATGGCAGACCTTATGTCAGAAAGCAAAGAAGAACTAAAGAGTCTCTTGGTGAAAGTAAAAAAGGAGAGCGAAAAAGCTGACTTAAAACTCAACATTCAGAAAACTAGGATCATGGCATCCGGCCCCATCACTTCATGCCAAATAGACAGGGAAATTATGGAAATGGTGACAGGCTTTATTTTCTTGGGCTCCAAAATCACTGCCGAATGTGACTGAAGCCGTGAAATTAAGACTTGCTCCTTTGAAGAAAAGCTGTGACAAACCTAGACAGCATATTAAAAAGCAGAGACATTACTTTACTGACAAAGGGCCATCTAGTCAAAGCTATAGTTTTTCCAGTAGTCATATATGGATGTGAGAGTTGGACTATAAAGGAAGCTGAGCGCTGAAGAATTGATGTTTTTGAACTGTGGTGTTGGAGAAGACTCTTGAGAGTCCCTTGGACTGCAAGGAGATCCAGCCAGTCCATCCTTAAGGAGATAGTCCTGAATATTCACTGGAAGGATTGATGTTGAAGATGAAGCTCTAATACTTTGGCCACCTGATGTGAAGAACTGGCTCATTGGAAAAGACCCTGGGATGCTGGGAAAGATTGAAGGCAGGAGGAGAAGGAGGTGACCATGGATGAGATGGTTGGATGTCACCACCGACTGGATGGACATGACTGTGAACAAGCTCTGGGAGTTGGTGATGGACAGGGAAGCATGGCGTGCTGCGGTCCATCAGGTCACAAAGAGTCAGACATGACTGAGCGACTGAACTGACTGAAATATATACTGAACTCTACTTTCCTGTCACAGATTAGATTCTTCAGGGCCAAATACTGGGAGGCAGTTAGGAGTGGAAGGTGTTCATTAGGGATAAACATCCAGAGTGGGGAGGATGCAAGATAGCACAGAGGCTGTGATGCTGAGAGCCCTAGAGACAGCTGAGCAGTAAGCTGAATGCCTGAGCCTCTCTATGCCTCCTCACTCAGTCACTGGAGAGCAGGGCTGTCCTGGGAGGGGAGTGACCTTGAGCAAGGAGTCTCTTTATGTTTAAAATAGACCCTGAAGGAGAAGACAGACAGAGACTGTCTCCTGACTATGCCTTCTTCAGCTCAGTTGTGAGTCTTTTCTTGAGGATGGATCTGAGTGGCACATTACTGAGTGGCACATTACCATGCTCCCATTAGCGAGATCCCCCAAAATGTCTGCAGCCACTCCAACATCACCTGCCAAAACCAGAAGAGTGACACAGAAATCAGCATGGAAAGAGAGCTTCGAGGACTTCCCACGATGGTCCAGTGGTAAAGAATCCAGCTGCCAATGCAGGGGACATGGGTTTGATCCCTGGTTCAGGAAGATCTTGCATGTTGCAAGGCAACTAAGCCCATGAGCCTCAGCTACTGAGCTTGCCCACTGCAACTCCTGAAGCCCGCATGCTCTAGAGACTGTGCTCTGTAAGAGAAACCAGTGCAATGTGAAGCCTACATACCATAACTCGACAATAGACCCCAATCTCTGCAGCTAGAGAAAGCCCATATGCGGCAATGAAGACCCAGTGCAGTCAAAAATATATAAATAGATAAATAAAACTTAAAAAAAAGAAAAAGAAAGAGGATTTCATAAAAGGCCTTAGCCAATTGTGATTAAAAACACTACTTTGCACAAAATCCATATGACCGAGTAGACAGATTTCTAGGGTCTTTCAAGGGTTTTGCTAGGGTCCCACACATGAGGACATAATAAAGGCTAATGAGGCATTATGTGTCATTAATGTACATTAAACCTATAATCACATTCAAAGTGTTGCATTCCCCCAAACAAGACCTCAAATGATTCCACAGGGCAATTATACCATATCTGTAAGGAAGAGGTTAATCCAGTCCAACTTAAAGTATTCTAGAACACAGAAATATAAAACCATTTTGAAGCTCTCTTTTCATGAGATTAGCATAATATTTAAACCTAAACCTTACAGAAAAAGAGAAAAGAAGTTAATAGCAGACCATACTAATTTACATGTATCGATAACTTCTATGGACTGAATTGTATCTCCCCCAAATTCATAAGCTGAAGCCCTGGCTCCCAGTGTGATGGTATTTAGAGGCGGGACCTTGGGGAGGTGATCAGGTTTAGGTGAGGTCACAGGGGTGGGCCTCTGTGATGGGATTCGTGCCCTCTAAGAAGAGAAACAAGAGAACACTCTCCTTCTCTCTCTCTCTCCCATGCAATATACAGGAAGAGGCAGCTGCCTACAAGTCAGGAGGAGGGCTGTCTCTAAAAATGAATTAACCAGCAAGCCGATCATGTTGGGCTTTGCAGCCTCCGGAACCATGAGTAATAAATGTTTTTTAAGTCTCCTAGTCTTTGGCATGTTCTTATAGCTGCCCAAGTTAACTAATACAATAATGAACAGAATCCTGCAACACCTGGAATATAGTGCACCAACCTAAGCGTGATTCCCTAATGTTGAAAGGTTAGGAAGTCCATCTGTATAATTCATCATGAAGTGAAAATGAATCAGTTGTGTCCCACTCTTTGCAACCTTATGGACTGTAGGCCCCCAGGCTCCTCTGTCCATGGAATTCTCCAGGCAAGAATACTGGAGTGGGTCGCCATTTCCTTCTCCAGGGGATCTTCCCCACTCACAGATGGAACCTGGGTCTCCTGCATTGCAGGCAGTTTCTTCATCATCTGAACCACCAGGGAAGCCCAATTCATCATGGGAATATATCAAAAGGGAAAAATTATAGCATCATCTCTAAAGATGCTAAAAGGATATTGAATTGCATCAATAAATGTTAAAAATAGTAGCTCATCTTAATGAAAACTTGAACAAACAGAAAAGCAGAGTATGTTTCCATGATATACAGCTTTATGAATATATACTTTAAATATATCCTAACCTCAAAAATAGAGCTTCCCAGGTGGCGAACCTACCTGCTAATGCAGGAGATGAAAGAAATGCAGGTTTGATTCCTGGGTCAGAAAGATCCCCCGGAGAAGGGAATGGCAATCCACTCCAGTATTCTTGCCTGGAGAATTCCATGGAAAGAGGAGCTACACAAACAGACAGACTAGCGACATATATCAGGAATCCAAGAATATAAACCTGAATACATATGAAAATTTAGAATATAAAAAAGGTAAAAAAGATATATAAAAATGGATTTGGGAAAAATTGAGTATCTGTCTGAAAAAAAATATGTGTAACTGGCTACTGACCATACTTTATACATCAAAGTGGGTTCCATATTTTTTAAAGCTTCAATACAAACTGAAATCATAAAACACTAGAAGAAAATATGAAAATTCTTTATAAATCATCTTGGATAGAGGAAGTAGTTTTTATTATCACAACATAAAAAACTCATAAATTTAACCACATAAATGTAAAAGCAGAACCATGGAAATAAAAGATAAAGTCAAAAACAAGCTACAAAGTAGGAGCAAATGTTTGCAACTCATATTGCAGATACAGAGAGCCTCTCTTTATAGGGAGCCTCTACAAATCAATCAATGGGCTTCTCAGGTGGCACTAGAGGTAAAGAGCCTGCCTTTCAATGCAGGAGACATAAGAGACTCGGGTTCGATCCCTGGGTTAGGAAGATCCCCTGGAGGAGGGCATGGCAATCCACTCCAGTATTCTTGCCTGGAGAGTCCCATGGACAGAAGAGCCTGGTGGGCTACAGTCCTTGGGTCGCAAAGAGTCGGACGTGGCTAAAGTGACTTAGCACACACACACAAATCAATAAGAAAAGAAAAAAATCTAAAAGAAAAACAGAAGATTTCAATAGAAGACCACAAAGTCAGAAATACAATTAGTTCTTATACATGTAGAAAAATGTTCAGCCTAACAATAAAAGTAGTGCAATTTATATTGCAAGGTATCGTTTTCTACCTATGGCACTGATAAAGTTAGGGACATTTAATTACATTCTGTGCCAGCAGGGAGTGTGGGGAAATAGGAATTCTGATACACTGAAAATGGAATCACCCATTTTCCTTGAAGAATTCTTTGGAAATATTGATTCATTTTACAAATGTCCATCTCCTTTATTCCAGGAATTTCACTTCTAGCAATTTATTCTTTTCACAAATATCAGGTTGAATCAAATGACACTATTGTTTAGGTAAACCCAAAATGGTTCACTATCAGCAATTTTGTATGATCCAAATCAATACTTGAAAATAGTCAAAATAATGAAGGAGAAAAGAATACACACAACAGAAATAACCTAACTGTCAATCAGCAAGGAATTAGCTAAATCAGTTCTGGTACACCTTTTCAAGAGGAGATCAAGCCAACTATTTTTTAAATGAAGTAATTTCATTTATACTGATATGATAATAATTCCACATTACATTGTTCAGTTAGCAAAATCCTATTCATAGTAGGCCAACATTTGAGTAAATTATTAAAAAGAATATATTTATGCATATTTTCCTGTACATGCAAAAAGTGTTCCTGGTTTGAATGATATGTTAGAAAATCATTATATTGTTCACTTTAAGGGAGGATAACTGTACAAGTAGGGGCAGAGATACAAAAGCATTGTGTGACTTTTGCAAACAAAAAATTGCAAAAAAGAGATAACCTAAGCTCTGAACTTGGTGACATGAAAATTTCTTTTTTTATTAAGTTGATATTTATCGAGTAGTTACTGTCTATGCTAGACATAGTTTAAGTTGTCAGGTGGTAGCCATGAACAAATTCAACAAATATCCTGCTCTTTGGTGATTATATTCTGAGTTTGTTGTTGCTGTTTAGTTGATACGTTTGTCTGACTCTTTTGCCACCCCGTGGACTGTAGCCCACCAGACTCCTCTGTCCCTGGGATTTCCCAGGCAAGAATACTGGAGTGGGTTGCCATTTCCTTCTCCAGGGGATCTTCCCAACCCAGGGATTGTACCCATCCATGTCTCCTGCATTGGCAGGAGAATTGTTTACAGCTGAGCCACCTGGGAAACTGTACCTTCGTACAGGGGGAGAGAAACAATAAATAAGCAAGTGTATACACTTTATAACCGTATAGAGAGGTGATAAGTACCATTAAGTAAAGTAAAGAAAGTTGGGGATTTGGAAGTGTGCAAAGGTGGTCAGAGAGGGTCCTAGTAATGTGACATGTGAGAAAAAGTCTCCAGGAGGTACGGAAGCCACAGAAATCTGTGGGGGTAGACTTTGGCAGACAGAGGGATGACACAAGAGCCCCAAGGTGTGAGTTGCCTGGTTTATTTCAAGAACAGGGAGGAGAATAGTAGGACTAGAGTAGGGGCCTGGGGGAATGAAGCAGAGGTCCTAAGGGCAGGTTGTTGGTGGGCTCGGCAACCTACGAGGAAAGGCACTGAATGTAGCAACCACTCACGTCAGGGGCCCAACCTCCAGAGTCTAATGGCTGATGATCTGAGGTGGAGCTGATGTAATGGTAACAGACATGAAGTGTACAACAAATGTAATGCACCTGACTCAACCCAAAACCACCCCCACTCCCTGCCAGTCCTTGGAAACATTGTCCTGCACGAATCAGTCCCTGGTGCCAAAAAGGCTGGGGACCACTGATCTACACTCCAATTTCAACTCTTGATAAGGAAGCCCATTTGAAGGACAGCAAGATGCAGAGAGGAGCCCAGATAGGAAGGAGAAGCAGAGCCGTGGGACAGAAGATGACAAGGACCGGGAGAGTGAGCTGAGGGCAATGAGCCTTGGTACATCTCTCAAAGAACGAGTGAAGCCCCTGGGGATGGTCACTCAAGCAGTGAGAGCCTAGGTCAGGACTCAACTCAAGCATCCCAGAGCGCTCCAGGTGAACAAAGGAGGAGTTGTACACCCTTTGGGTATTCATGGACATCACCCACCTCCACAAAAACACTAGCTTTCATGCCATGTTTTCTAGAAAACAAATTTTCATCCAGCAAAGAGACCCTGGATGTGCACCACCTCTGCATAATACTGTAGCTCCTTACAGACCTTGAGTACCACACCTGTGCTAATACTGTCCACCTTTTTGTGAATCCTCTGTGTTTTATTGGATAGAGGTGTGATCTTCTCAAATGTCATCAGCACCCATGCAAGTTGCCTTTCTGAAGTTTGCTGATTTTAAACCCCAAATCTCTGCCTTGTTGAGCATTGAAATGTTTTATATTCCCCATCTTGGGACTTGAGACCCCTTCTCCCTTACAGAAAACAGGTAAATATGGGAGAGGTCTTGGGTGAATGGGTGGCTCAGCAGTAAAGGATCTGCGTGCAATGCAGAAGATACAAGTTTGATCCCTGGGTTGAGAAGATCCCCTGGAGGAGGAAATGGTAACCTACTCCAGTATTCTTGCCTGGGAAAACTATGGACAGAGGAGCCTGGTGGGCTGTAGCCCATAGGGTCACAAAGAGTCAGACTTGACCGAAGCCACTGAGCACGCACTTGGATTAAACTTAAGTATAAAAGAAAACATCTGAGTTTTCATATTAAAGAATTGTGTCATGGTGAGCCCAGTCCCCAGGACCACTGGAAGCCTTCCTTTTGTGATGGGGTTTTTATAAACAGCAAAGACTTCTTAGTTTAAATGGGGAGAGTTCAAAAGCGGATAGATCCACTCAGCATAAGATTAAGCTTTCTGACAGAACTGTTCCACAATGAGATTTGGTTCTTTAACAGGTAGAGAATAGTCAAAAGGGATATGAGGGACCATGTTCCAGAGAGGCTGAAAAAGAAATTCATGAGTAGGTAGAACTTTGGATTAAATATCTAGGTTTTTCCAACTCCGAGATGTTGGGACTGTGCCATTTTGAAATCCTACCTTTGCTTTTGCAGTCTCTAGTTAAGGCTTTGTTGGATCCACCCAGATTCTACTCATGGTGCCAGAAATAACTCAAAACTGCCCTCCTCACTGATGTATCTGCTGACTTAGACCCAGGTGATGTGTTCAGGCTCTCCCAAGCTAACATAACTAGAATAAGAACCCAGATCACAGGGACTTCCCTGGTAGTCCAGTGGTTAACAGTCGGTGCTACCCCTGCAAGGGACGTTTCTACCCCCTGGGCAGGGAAAAAAAAAATTTCTTGAACTGAGTAAAAATGAAAATACAACATATCAACTTAAAAATAATTTTAAAAATAAATAAAAAAAAACCCCAACTCTGGATCACAGAGTAAGCAGGATGGAATGAGTGTCCTAGGCTGAGTTTGCCAAAAGTAAGCCTGGAGATAAGGAAGCATTTCTAGAAGATGCTGATGAGGCAGTGCAGAATCTGGACCAGAAATGGCAGGAAATCAAGCAAGGATATTGTTTCAGGCAGAGTCCCAGCCTCAGTTGGATCCCATAGAGGACCTCTGGAGTGTAAATTACTTTTTAGAGTTTGTCCCAGTTTAAGGCACGGGAATTGGATGTTTTTATTCCCACATCAGCTAGTCATTGGCTGAGAGCCACTCAGCAATATATAAACTCCTAGGCTCCTGAGCGTGTGGAGAAAGAGGCTTCAGTCACTCAAAGGAAGACCTCCAAAGAGGAGAGTTATCTATCTGGGTCTTCACAAGTAAAATCACCCCACAGTCCTATGTAAGGACACACAGCAACGTTAAAAGAATCCAAGTGGATCTAGGCAGAAAGCAAACTGAGCCTCCTACAAAAGGTCACAGCAAGGAATATGGAATCCAACTTCAAGTCCAAATCATAAGACTGTAAAAGTAGTTAGGAGCAAATGTAACAGAAGCAAGTTTAGATGTTGGGTGCAGAACAAATACAAGGGGTTCAGACTGTAGAAGTTAATTTTGTGATGGTGATGCAGGTTTAAATGCATGTAGTATATCAGGAAGGGTTCTCCAGAAAAGGAGATATAATATATAACAAATATACACATAGCACACATAATATGTATTACATACATTGTTTGTAAATATATTACCTATATACATATATATATATATTGCATTGGTGTGTGTGTCTATATATTAAGAGATTTATTTTAAGGAATTGACTTCCATGATTTGTTGGAGCTGGAAAGTCCAAAATTTACAGGGCAGGCTGGAAACATATGCAGAAAATGATGTTAGTCTGGAGGCAAACTTTTTTCTTCTCTGAAAAACTTAAGTTTTTGCTCTTAAGGCCTTCAATCAATTGGTTCAAGCCTATCCACATTAGCAAAGGTGTCTCTTTTATTTAAGGTCTTCTGATTATAGATATTAGGTATTAGCCACATCTACAAAGTATCTTCATGGCAAACATAGGTTATTGTTTGGTTAAATCGCTGGGTGAACTAGACTGGCCACATTGAGATAGAAATCTGACCGTCATAGAGAGGACTCTGCCAGTCACTAACAGTCTTCCTAAAAGTTAAAAAGAGTTTGGGAATTTTAGCAGTGCCTGCTAGAAAATGGAGAAAGTGAGTGTTTTAGCCAACTTTTTGGTTGCTAAACTACTCATAATCTTGTGCAAATTGAGGATTCAAATTTAGCCATCTGCTAATCCACACTTATTTTTCCAGGTGGCTCAGTGGTAAAGAATCTGCCTGCCAATGCATGAGATACAAGTCGGTCCCTGGGTCAGAAGATCCCCTGGAGGAGGAAACAGCAACCCATTCTAGTACTCTTGCCTGGAAAATCCCATGGACAGAGGAGCCTGGCGGGCTAATGTCTTAGTTCAGTTCAGTCGTTCAGTCACGTCCAACTCTTTTCAACCTCATGGACTGCACCACGCCAGGCTTCCCTGCCCATCACCAACTCCCAGAGTTTACTCAAACTCATGTCCATTGAGTCAGTGATGCCATCCAACCATCTCATCCTCTGTCATCCCTTTCTCCTCCTGCCTTCAGTCTTTCCCAGCATCAGAGTCTTCAAATGAGTCAGTTCTTTACTTTAGATGGCCTAAGTATTGGAGTTTCAGCTTCAACATCAGTCCTTCTAATGAATATTCAGGACTGATTTCCTTTAGGATGGACTGGTTGGGTCTCCTTGCAGTCCAAGGAACTCTCAAGAGTCTTCTCCAACACCACAGTTCAAAAGCATCAATTCTTTGGTGCTCAGTTTTCTTTATGGTCCAGCTCTCACATCCACACATGACCACTGGAAAAAGCATAGCTTTGACTAGAGGGACCATAAAGTGATATCTCTGCTTTTTAATATGCTGTCTAGGTTTGTCATGGCTTTTCTTCCAAGGAGCAAACGTCTTTTAATTTCATGGCTGCAGTCACCATCTGCAGGGATTTTGGAGCCCAAGAGAATAAAAAGTCTATCATGGGGTCTAAAAAGAATTGCCATGACTTAGCAGCTAAACGACAACTTCCACACTTGGGTTAAGAATCTTGCCACAGGGCTTGGCTTCAAGGATGGCATTGAATAAACAAATGCCTGATGCTATGCTTATGTTAAGGAATTAAGAACAAATTAATTACTGAAAGCTCAGCTTTAGCGGCTTAAGGAAGGCTTCCTATCTATCTGGGAGTTTTCATAGTGTGACAACGCTGACTGAGTGATTCTGCTGCAAAACAAGACCAGTACATCGTGGGGACTCATGAGTACTGTCATTCTTTCCCTGACTATCTGGCAGGTGTGATCATAACAGCACGCAAGAGTCTTCCATTTCCAGCAAGTGATGGTTGTATTTGACAAGGGAAACTTAGCCTTGACTTTATTTAGGTTGATGGTCTTCAGTTTTGCCCACCCAACATATCTGAAGGATATAACATTCTCTCATTAGCAGGAGAGGCTTTTTACAGAGTTCATGAGAGAACCATCACCCATAGCATCTCAGTGTAGAGGGAAGAGGGAATTTCCCTATCACAGTCTCCCCAGTGTGTCTGCCCATTGAGAATTCCTCCTGCAAATCACAAAACTGTGCTTAGCAATATCTACACACAGTAGATATTCAGTATATGTGTCTAGCATTAAAGAAATGATTTTTCTATCACTTCTTGAAATGGTACTGCAGACCATATTTCAGACTATCATGATAGTTGTAGGGACTACTTCAGTGGGGTTGTAGTAGGTATGAGAGATCAGGTTCAAATTCAAATGCAACAAGGAAAAAAAAGGGGGGGGTATTTACAGCCAAGGATCAGGATTTGGGTGAATGGGTAGAAAGTTGTTAAGAGGAGACATCAGGAGGAGGGGTAGGCTTGCTAAACCAACTCAAGATGATTCTAAGTGAAAGCAGGCCAGGGTGATCAGACCTCACTGGGGGAGGGTAGAAAATGTGAACATTTGATTAGGCCTTGAGGGTGATCAGAAATCAAGTGTGTGTCTGTTATTCCCAAATCCCTGATTTATCTCTCCCCCTCCCCAACTCCCGTCTTTGGAAATCGTATTTGTTTCCTATGTCTGTGACCCTTATGTCTTATTAACATCATACTTTAATAGGAGAATTCTCCAGGCTTTGCGATTGCATGTCATTTCACAAGTGCTCAATAAATAGTAGCTAGCATCCCTATAGTGCAGATATTCAGGATAAGGTGCTATATTTCGGAAAAAATCCAAAGTAAATGAAGTACAAAAAGGGCCTTATTATAAGCCAGCCTGACCCTTTAAGAGTGGTCTCCCAGACAGCAATGGAAGACTCCTGGAGAGGCACTCCCTTGCAAAAGTTACCTGTTAGAAACGTCATCCAGTCTTTAGTTGTGAGCGCTACATTCACGCATTTATTATGGTTCATTTTATTCAACTTTCACACCTCCACAAACTTCATTCAATGTCATTTTCCAGCAGGACTCCTTTAAAAGTGGGAAGAGGGTGCATTAAACAAATAAGAATTCCTAGTTTTTTCCAGCCATTAGGCATTAATTTATCAGTGCTCGTGTACATAATTAATGGTATCTCACAGCTTGTGACAGCATTTGTCACAGCCAAAACCAACCTTACTAAGTTAAGATCTGGAGGTTTGCCACCGGAGGCTAGTTAAACCTGTCCCTAACTCCTCATTTAATATTTTAATAGGCTTTCCCAGCACAGGAGCCATTTGCCTGGACTTGCTTTCCTCTCCATGAAAAACCATGCCAGTTCAGCTGCATCACTCTGCATGTCCTCACCTTGTCTCAAACGCTCAGAGGACAGGATTTGAAAGGTCACATCAACACAGAAGAGAAGCTTATGTAAAAGCTCAAATAAAAGCACAACGACAGTGCGCAGAGAACCACGTTCAGCACTGGCAGCTCGTAAAACAAAACCATGTTGTTAACATGGCCAAACATCAACAAGTTCTATTCCCCAAATACGCCAAAGGTCAAGGATTAGAAATAACAGGCAAGGGTATGGTTGTTTGTATGGACGGCAGGGTTAATCTGGTCTCTTCTGAGAAAAGAATGCCAATGTATTGAGCCCCTACTATACACGGCATCTGTATCAATGATCTCATTTGTTTTGGGCAAAAAATTATTTGCTGGGAAAAGTTGTAAGTACCGGCTCTATAAGAAAAGGAGAATCAGAGCAGGCGATTGACAGGTCACACAGCGCCTGAAGGCAGAGCCAGACTTTGAACTCAAGTGCCTCATTCCAAGGACCCTGGGTCTTCTTCACTCTATAAAAGTGGGTTATTCAGTCTACATAAGGAAATTTGAACCCAAGAGGTCTCTTATGTTTACATTAATGGCTACAATTCTAGTTCCAACACCAATTCTACATACGAACGAGTTCCATTCCAAGAGTGAGCTTCTAAGTCCAATCTGTAAGTCCAGCCGAGGATCCTAGCAGGTTACAGTCCATGGGGTCACAAAGAACTGGACATGACTGTGCAGCTGAGTACATACACACCAACAAAGTTAGTCTAGGTACCCCCAACTCAATCAGCTATATACCTTTCCCTTTATGCTTGCTTCCAGATGCACTGGGCTTGCCATAAAGAGACTGTACTCTATTTGGTACTGAACAATAAAGTACACCAAAGCACAACCACTGGCACAGGATTCATGCCAGACACATGAACTGACTTACATGATTGGAGATACAAACACATGTTCACTGCTTTGAAAGTTTACAACTTGAAGGTTATATGCAGGGGACTTATTGTGTAAGTCTTACTGGACTTCTACAATGTATAAGTCTTATAAGGACTTATTGTATAGCATCAGATTCCCTCCTCCACTGGATCATGTTTTGTCAGAACTCTCTGCTATGACCCATCCATCTTGGATGGCTCATGTCTTCACTGAGTTACGCAACCCCCTTCACGACAAGGCAGTGATCCAATGGCAAACCATCCCGATGTATTTGCTGTGAGAATCTCATGAACTGTATAAAAGGCCAGAAAAACATGACAACAAAAGATGTCCCCCAGGTCAGAAGGTGTCCAGTATGCTAACATGAACATGGGCAAACTCTGGGAGATGGTGAGGAACAGGGTCACCTGGCCTGCTGCAGTTCATGGGGTTGCAAAGAGTCAGGCGTAACTGGGCGACTGAACTGCAACAGCAGCAAGCATCAGATTCCACAGGTTAAGGCCTCTGTCCCATCTTACTGCACCCACTTCAAGACAGTCACAAGTCCAGGTTGTTCCTGGTATTTCTGACCAACTGGATACAAACAGAGGCTTCCCTGGCCTTCTTCTTGGGTTTGATTAATTTTCTCGGGCAGCTTCTAGAATGCAGGAAACTGGTTATATAAATCTACAGCTGGATGAAAAGATTCCTAGGGCAAGGACTCAAAGATCTCAAATGCAGGAGTTTCTGTCTCCATGGATTTTGGGCCCCAGTCTGTCAGCACATAGACAGATGACATTCTGCTTCACCAATCTATAGGTCTCTGAACCATGTCCTCTTGGGGTCTTATGGAGGCTTCTTTACCTAGGCATGATTGATTAAATCTTTGGCCTTTGGTGATGGAACTTGACCTCCAGCCTCCCTGGAGATTTATGGTAGGGAACATACAATTTATTAACCAAGGTTTTTGCACCCCTTGGACAAAACTCAGCAGTGGCCCCAGGACTGGAAAAGATCAGTTTTCATTCCAATCCCAAAGAAAGGCAATGCCGAAGAATGTTCAAACTACTGCACAATTGCACTCATCTCACACACTAGTAATGCTCAAAATTCTCCAAGCCAGGCTTCAACAGTTTGTGAACTTCCAGATATTCAAGCTGGATTTACAAAAGGCAGAGGAACCAGAGATCCAATTGTCAACATCTGCTGGATCATTGAAAAAGCAAGGGAATACAAGAAAAACATCTACTTCTTCTTTATTGACTATGCCAAAGCCTTTGACTGTGTGGATCACCACAACTGCAGAAAATTCTGAAAGAGATGGGAATACCAGACCACCTGAACTGCCTCTTGAGACATCTGTATGCAGGTCAGGAAGCCACAGTTAGAACTGGACATGGAACAACAGACTGGTTCCAAATAGGAAAAGGAGTACGTCAAGGCTGCATATTGTCATCCTTCTTATTTAACTGATATGCAGGGTACATCATAAGAAATTCTGGGCTGGATTAAGCACAAGCTGGAATCAAGATTGCCGGGAGAAATATCAATAACCTCAGATATGCAGATGACACCACCCTTATGGCAGAAAATGAAGAAGAACTAAAGAGCCTCTTGATGAAAGTGAAAATGGAGAGTGAAAAAGTTGGCTTAAAACTCAACAATCAGAAAACTAAGATCATGGCATATGGTCCCATCACTTCATGGGAAATAGATGAGACAGTGGGCACAGTGTCAGAGGCTGATTTTTGGAGGCTCCAGAATCACTGCAGATGGTGACTGCAGCCATGAAATTAAAAGACACTTGCTCCTTGGAAGACAAGTCATGACCAACCTAGACAGCATATTAAAAAGTAGAGACATTACTTTGCCAACAAACGTTCGGCTAGTCAAACCTGTGGGTTTTTCCAGTAGTCATGTATGGATGTGAGAGTTGGACCATAAAGAAAACTGAGCACCAGAGAACTGATGCTTTTGAACTGTGGTGCTGGCGAAGACTCTTGAGAGTCCCTTGGGCTGCAAGGAGATCCAACTAGTCCATCATAAAAGAAATCAGTCCTAAATATTCATTGGAAGGACTGACAATGAAGCTGAAACTCCAATACTTTGGCCACCTGATGCCAAGAGCTTACTCATTTGAAAAGACCCTGATGCTGGGAAGGATTGGGGGCAGGAGGAGAAGGGGACGACAGAGGATGAGATGATTGGATGGCATCACCGACTCAATGGACATGAGTTTGAGTAAGCTCTGGGAGTTGGCGATGGACAGGGAGGCCTTGTGTGTTGCAGTCCATGGGGTCACAGAGTTGGACAGGACTGAGTGACTGAACTGAACTGAAACTGAAATTTAACCCCAGGCAACCTGGGGGATTTCCCAAAGGCATCTCTTCTCATTAACATAACAAAAGAGTTTATTGCCCAATTCACTTAGGAAATTCCAAGGGTTTTTAAGAGCTCTGTGCCAGGAATGAGATGAAGATCAAATTCCTTATTATAGGTCACAATATCACAATGCAAATGATACTTACTAAAGCACATACAATTGTGTTATTCCTTTCTAGGCTAGTGTTGGATGGGGAAGGTCATCAATGAAGTCTCTCTAGTGTCACCTGTTCTGCTACCTGAGAGAAGGCTCTTTTGGGACATGGAAATAAGCTGGACAGAAATAAACCTGTCAGTTTCTCCAAGTGTCTTATTAAGTGCCTAATATTTGCAAGCAACTACACTCAGCACTCTGTAGGGAATCCTTTCATCTTTGCAGCAATACCTGTTCATAATTATTGGCACCCTCAGTATTACCTGTTTTGAAATTAAGACTCAGAGATGTGAAACAACTTGCTCAAGGACACATAGTGAATAAGTGGCTATTCAAGCATTGAGCTCAATTCTATTCAACCCCTAAGCCCATGTTGCTCTGATTTTACTATATTTGTGACTTATGTCTTAGACAACCAAGATGAATATCTTAATCTTGCCTATCTGCATTGACTGCAAATATACAGGCAGACTAGAAATTGAGAGTTATCTTTTATTTGGTGGGAAGTTTTCAAGTCACAGAGACACATTTCAAACAACCCTGAGAAAATTGCTCTAGGAGGTGGTAGGAGGTGGGGGGGGGGCAGGAAGGGTCAGGCTGAATAGAAGTTAGCCTCAAAAAGCAGATCGTCTGAACATCAAAAGATTATTGTTAATTAAGGAAAACCAGATATCTCAAGTTAAGGAATTTAGCACTTTTGTATGTATGGGCAGATGCAAGAGTCTGGGTTTACTGAAATCATTCTCTTCATATGCATCTCAGCTATCTGGAGGCCAAAGTCGTGCCTGTTTTTTTTAACATTCCTCCTCCCCCAGCTCCTCAGTACTCACTCTAGGAAGCCACTGTAGCTAAATGCCTTCTAGATAGCAGGCATTGTTCTTCCTGGGTACCTTCAGGGTTCAAAAATTCACATTTGGAGGGCCAGAATCACTGCTGGCTGCATGTCCTTGTTTAGTGATAAGGCAGGAAATACACATTTCTCATCTCAAAAGACACATAGAACCAACACCAGAGAGGGAGTCTCTTTCACGAAGGACGCATTTCCTGAAATTTGGGCTTTATTAGAAAGAGTTCAGATCTCCAGGTTGGGGCTACAGAAGTCTGGTTTGAGTCACAGGTGTGATCAGAAGGCAGTGTTATGAAGAAGGCCCTGGGAAGCATCAGGTTCTATGGAGAATTATCATCTGGATCTTAGCTTTCTGGGGATAGAAGTCCTGACTGACTGCACTTCAGCTTTCCAAACTCAGGGAGAGAGAAATAAAGCAAAGCAATGGTGGTGAGCTAACGCATGTAGTGCCTTCCTTCCCCCTCCCAAATGAGCTCAGTTATTGATATTTGATGGAAAGTTCCATTGTTTTACCCATATTTAGCTTCCTTGAGTCACTTCAAATGTATATCACTCATCATTGTGTAGATTCTGCACCAATCCTAATGCTAGGACCTCCCAGTAGGACACAAATGCTTTGAGAGGTTAACAGGGAACATATGGTCATAGGTTTGTGATTGGCTTGTTGTTCAGTCATTAACTCGTGTCCGACTCTGTGACCCCATGGACTGAAGCATGCCAGTCTTACCTGTCCTCCACTGTCTCCCAGAGTTTGCTCAAATTCACATCCACTGAATCGGTAATTCTATCTAACCATCTCATCTTCTGTTACCCCCTTCTCCTCCTGCCCTCAATATTTCACAGCATCGGGGGCTTTTTCAATGAACTGACTCTTCACATCACGCGGCCAAAGTATTGGAGCTTCAGCTTCAGCATTAGTCCTTCCAATGAGTAGTCAGGATTAATTTCCCTTAGAGGTAACTACTTTGATCTCCTTGCTGTCCAAGGGATACTCAAGAGTCTTCTCCAGCACCATAGCCCAAAGGCATCAATTCTTGCTTATGGTCCAATTCTCACATCTGTACATGACTACTGGAAAAACTGTCAGGCGAGTGTAGATGTCACGTGAGGGTATGTTCCTCGGTTCTTGTCTCATCACAACAAAGATTTGGAGTGACGGACATTGAAGCCCTCGGCAGGCCACAGCCTCGGGTCTGGACAGACTGTGTTATAGCTCTTAAATAAATCAGTGTTACAGCTCTATTTTATTTAGAAGATGATAGCCGGAGAATCCATCCTTGAAGCATGAGGGCATGCCGATCCAAGGCTGTGAAGAGAACACTGCAGTGCATGGGAGAGAAAGGGAGAGTCCATCTTTGAGGCGCAGGAGGGGGAGGGAGAGGGAGAGGGAGAGGGGGAGGGGGAGGGGAGGGGAGGAGGAGGGAGGAGGGGGGAGGGGGAGAGGGAGAGGGAGAGGGAACGCGTGCTTCGGCTCCTATTTTATATGTTTGTTTCTGCCCCCTGGGCCTGTCCTATGCAAATTGGGCTTAGACAGGTTTGCTGTTCTATCTGCAGTTCTCACTCAGGTTTTCCGACCTTCCTTGTTCTATTTTCATGGGCTTTTCCCTTCCTTGTCTTCTAGCCACCGTCATTTTGGATTCCTGTTTCCTATTCTAACTACCTAACAAAACCATAGCTTTGGCTAGACAGAGCCGTATCAGCAAAGTGATGTCTTTGCTTTGGAATACACTGTCTAGGTTTCTCAAAGCTTTCCTTTCAAGGAGCAAGTGTCTTTTAATTCCATGGCTGCCATCCAATGAAGTCTTCATTGTGGTTGGGGTGATTAGTCTATTCAGAGTAGAAGGTCAACAGGAGACAGGGGACTAGATTCCCACCTGTGGAACTTTGGAGTGGAGGGTTCCGATTGACAAAAAAGTATTAGACAGGCTGTTGAGATCCTAGTGTCTCTGTTGTAGCCAAGTGTTCCAGGAAACAAACTCACTCAGGGACAATGCAGATAGTGGAGTGCAGTTTATTACACCGGCGGCCCCAAGGCAGAGTCTCCTCTTAGCCAAGGACCCGGACCACTTTTTGTGAAAACCTTACACACCCTAAGTGTACATGCACAAACCCACCTCCCCAGATTCCCTGACAATCAATGTTAACCCATGATTCACATGCCTTAAGCCTAGGTAGTTAACAGTGGACAATTATCAATAGGCCTGTGGTCATACCCCAATAAGCATAATAGAATGTATGATTCTATTCAGTTACACAGATAATTAGGGTATTCTTTTAGCAATGGAGAGCCCTGGGGCTCTTCCTTCTGGGAACCTGGTTTTCCAGTTGGTGTGTGGTTTCCATAGATACCGGGCATGAAGCTCAAAGTCCACAATCTGGCCCAAGATGGAGTCCTGCTTTCAAGATAGAACCTGTTCTGTTTCTTCCTTCATCTCCTGAGCCTCAGTGGGATTTGAATTTGGGTCAGCTTCTAACCTCTATGTGAATCAGGGAAGAGGCAACTTTCCTGGGTGGATGAACAACAAAACATGCTTCTTTTTCTAGATAAATGTCAACCTCCGTCAGGTTGCACAGTATGGAGGGAGATTTGGGTCCCGTTTCATTTCTTAACAGAGGCATATTTGGGGAGTGCAGAAACTTCATTGCTGTTCATGTCAACCCCCCCTGGACAGGAATAGGGGAAAAAAAAGAATCCTTCTGTATTATGAAGACTATAGCAATAATAGTAATACAGTTTTTAATGAGGATCAAAAGAGACTGATAACATAATATGTGCATGATCAGTCTCTCAGTCATGTCCAATTCTTTGCAACCCCGCAGACTGAAGCCAGCCAGGCTCCTCTGTCCATGGGGTTCTCCAGGCAAGAATACTGGAGTGGGTTGCCATGCCCTCCTCCAGGGGATCTTCCTGACCCAGGGATTGAACCCATATTTCTTACATCTCCTGCATTAGCAGGTGGGGTTTTTTTGTTTTTTTTTTTTTTTTTACCGAATATAATACTATTATAGTTCTTAGCACATACTAAGTATTAATCAGGGTTTGTTAGCTAAATAAATCCCAAACCTGGTCAGTTTGGCAGTTTCCTTCTTTAGCATACATACAGGACCCCTAGAGACAGTTTTCCATTTTTATGTCTGTAACTACTCAGAGTTTACACTTGAGAGTACAGAGATTCTCCTTGCAACTTGAAAGTTCTTCGATGGCACTTAACTTTTCTTCATTATGTATTGGTCCATTATCTAATTGCTTTTTTGTACCAGTCTTACGATTTTTATAAATCTGTGGCCATTTAGACTCAGGAGCCCATGTAAAACACCTGTCTAGTTTGAGTCTCTCTTCAAGCTTCTCTCTCAGGAGATAAGAAAAGAGTATCTTATGGTGTGATATTGCTAGAAAAGCATCTGTCTTTTCGAATGCCTAATATCTAGGCATCTAAGCACGTTTATCATCACAAGCCATTAGTGATGACCTTCCCTTTCATTCTGCCATCCACCTCCTAAGTAGTCTTGGCTCCACTTCAAGCCACTAATCTTGCACTTTCTACCTGGGCATCCAGGGAGCTTTATCAGATTTTCTCCCTATACTACATCATCCTTAGTTCTCACTTAAGCTGTTGAAATAGTCTCCTAAAAGATCTTTTGCTACCAAATCATATTTCTCTAATCTATTTTCCCAACTGCCAGAAGGAAGTTTCTTAAATTAAAATCTTATAAAATTATTCAATGTCTCTCCATTGCCTTAGGGAGAACAAAACACTCTTTACCTAATAAAGTACTTGCAGGTCTCTCCAGGGTCTGGCCCGGGTTTAACTTCTTGACCTCATCACTACCTGCTTTCCCCTGGAGAGTCTACACTAACCCCGATGAATATATAGTTTTCTATATTGCTTCAGACCTCTGTGTCTTGGCTGATTCAAAAATATTATCAACCCTTCTCTTGCCCAAATGATGATCTACTCATGCTTCAAGGTAAGAAGCAAATGCTTCTCTCCTGGTGATGATTTATTTAGTTCTGCCATTGAACTTAGTTTTTCCCTCTTGCTGTCTGTTGAAGAGTGCATTCAGCTCTGGGATTGCAAATACGCATTTATGTTTTTCTGTCCTGTTATCCATCCTAAGGGTTAGTGGAGACCAGAGGGTGCAGAATGTTTTCAGTTTATCCCTCCAGATCTATTCTCCATGCTTTTCTACCTTGATCTCTGTTCAGGACTGTGTATGGACTACATCTGCAAGATCTTTTGTTCTCAACCTCCTGGTAGTTTCAGCAAATGGGAAAAAGTGGTGAAAGATCTGAGGGAGAAAGCTGAGTGAGATGCGGGGTTAGCTTACCAACCAGGCTATACATTGACTGTATCTGCGTTCCCCTCCTAGAGACCAGAGGGCTTTCCTAGTGGCTCAGATGGAAAGAATCTGCCTGTAATGCAGGAGGCCTGGGTTTGATCCCTGGGTCAGGACAATCTCCTGGAGAATAAACCTAGACAGTGTATTAAAAAGTAAAGACATCATTTCTTTGACAAAAGTCTGTATAGTCGAGTCTATGGTCTTTCCAGTAGTCATGTACAGATGTGAGAGTTGGACCATAAAGAAAGCAGAGCACCAAAGAATTGATGCTTTTCAACTATGGTGCTGGAGAAGACCCTTGGACAGAAAGGAGAACAAATCAGTCAACCCTAAAGGAAATCAACCCTGAATATTCATTAGAAGGACTGATGTTGAAGCTCAAGTTGCAATACTTTGGCCACCTCACGTGAAGAGCTGACTCATTGGAAAAGCCTTTAATGCTGGAAAGGGTGGAGAAGGGCAGGAGGAGAAGAGGGAAATTAAATGGCTTTATGGCATAACAGATTCAATGGACATGAACTTGGGAAAACTGTGAGAGATGGTAAGGGACAGGGAGGTCGGGCTTGCTGCAGTCCCTGGGGTCTCAAAGAGTGAGACAGGACTTGGCGACTGAATAACAACAGCAAAAAATGGCTGATTCATGTTAATGTATGGAAGAAACCAACACAGTATTGTAATACAATTATCCTTCAATTAAAAACATATAATTGAAATGTTAAAAATAATAAATGGAGCCATAGGTAGTAGGCGACTCCAAGAAGCTCAGAAGCTGACCCAACAATGCAATGAACAGCAGTCATTGCTGATTAAGTGGCCAGTGGGCACCAGGCATTCCTTTCCATCGTCCATGTGATTTAATTCTCATGATGGTTCTGGGAGGTGGGTGTTACCATTCCCGTTTGAAAGGCTGAAGGTCAGAGAAATTACATTATCTGCCCAAATCATGCAGCTTAAGAGCTGGGATTCAAAGGTTTGCTTCTTTTATTGCAAACGTGTGCTTGGGATCCAGAAATATACTAGGGAACTAGAGTAGGAGTAAGTGGCCGCCAAGCCCTCTCTAGGAGCAGGGCGTCACAGCAGCTGCACAGGGCTGGAGTGAGTGGCTACCGGGTTTAAAGGCCCACACTGCGGGCAGGTACAGGACAAGGCTGCCTTTTTCTGAGGGCTCCTTTAGCCCCCCATGAAAGGCAAACCCCTAAGGCTTGATTTTGTCAGCATTTTTCATTCTGCCCACGCAACATTTCTTTTGAGTCTGGAGTGAAACCAGTGCTGCTTTCCACAATCAAGTTTCTCCCATTACCCAGAATAGCCAACCAGGCTGGGCGCGCTTCCTCTGCTGTATTTCAGAGCTTTTGTGCTCCCCCTCGCCGGGCCTCTTTCCCTTCTCTCTGTAAGGTTGAATTCCCTGATGGTAATCATAATTATAAGCATATGTTGTTGCTCTCAGCTACCACTGGACTTGCAAGCTTTAGTTTTAAAGGCAAAAAACAAAAAGTCATTTTAGAAATACATTTTCTGTCAAGGGGCAGTTTCTGTGGACAGAAAAGTGATCGTCAAATGCATTCTTGGAGCAGATTTGCATACTAAGCAGGAGTTGGAACCAGGTAGCCATGTCAGGCAATTACTGCATCAGCAGAACAGTGTTTTATAGCTTCGTGTGCTGGTCACAGGATTTGAATCTCAGGGACTTGTTGGCTTACAAAATGCTAATGGGGAATTGAAAACTCCAACAAGCATCTCAAAAATCTTTGCAAATCTGGCCAGGAATTATTTAAAAAGTCAGGTATTTTTGTAAACAGTGTTGATCTGTTTCACTCATGGCAGCCCTCCCTTTTACAAATTCCTCTCTCCTGTAATTGAGAAGCATGTGTTCAGAGGCAAGCTGTCCAGATCTTGGTGTGGTTGACCCAGGGTTCTGTGTAGGAATGGAGCAGAATGAAGTGGGTGGGAGATGAGATGGTATGTGTGTCTGTTTAGTGTGTGTGTGTTGAAGTGGTCAGCCTACCATCCCTTCTAAGGTTCCCACACCATTGCAGAGGAAAAGTAGAGACTGCTATTGCTGTTTAGTCACTAAGTCCTGTCTGACCATTTGCAGCCCCAGGGACTGCAGCCTGCCAGGTTCCCCTGTTCTCCACTATCTCTTGGAGTTTGCTCAAATTCATGTCCATTGTGTCAGTGATACCATCCAACCATCTTATCTTTTGTCACCACCTTCTCCTTTTGCCTTCAAGCTCTCCCAGCATCAGTGTCTTTTCCAATGAGTTGGCTCTTCTCATCAGATAGCCAGTGTTGGAGCTTCAGCTTTAGGATCAGCACTTCCAAAGAATATTCTGGGCTGATTTCCTTTAGGGTTGGCTGACTTGATCTTCTTGCAGTCTAAAGGACTCTCAAGAGTATTCTCTAGCACCAAAATTTGAAAGCATCAATTCTTCAGCACTCAGCTCTTTATGGTCCAACGCTCACATAATCCCAAATCTGCTTCGCTCAATTTGCCATTAAGAACTCAAGAGACTGGGAAGGCTGAGGAGCAGAAACCGTGATTTCCTGGGCACGGTTGCAGTAGATGTCCTCTGGAAGATGACATTTGTAAGAGTCTTCTTACAAATTCTTGAGAACCACCTGCTTCTGTGCTTCACACCAAAGACTTCAGCAGTGGCTTCTTGTGACTTCCAGTGGTGGCTGCTCTGTCCTTCACTTCCCAGCTCTTCCAGTGGTTGTAAAACCTCCTAAGTCCAATACCTGGAATCTGTAGAGTAGCTCCTGGTTTACTTAATGAAGCTTGGTTTGGACAGTATGTTTTTCAGAAAAGTATAATACTTCATGAACCATCAGCATTCCAGTGTCTTCCTTCAATCAGTTTGAACAGAATCATAGCTTGCTGACCCTCAAAGAGACCTTTGAGATCATGTGGGCTGAGTTTCTAAAAATTCGATTTTATCAACAAAATTTTTAAAATTTGTGGAACTGACATGGAAGTTGCAATTTTCATTTAGCTAAAAATACCTTGATGTTTTTCAAGTTTGCAATCGTGGTCATTCTTAAAAGAGTGTGTTTATCATCCTTTCCAACAAAGTACAGTATAACATCAGTGATAGGGACAAAATTTCTGCATAACTACATGTAGCTTTAGGAAAAGTGTGTTTCAACTTTTCTTCACTCTGTGGCAGGCAATTCTAAGCCAAAGTCTTCATTTTAGAGATAAGAAAACAGAAGCCCAGATAAGTTAAGTGCTTATTTATCAGACAGCATATTCACAGCAGAGTTGAGACCAGGATCCAGAGCTCCTCCTTTATGATCTAGGGTTTCATATCCTAAGCACTGTTGACATTTTGTGCTGAATAATTGCTTGCTCTTGGAGAAGACTCTTGAGAATCCCTTGGACTGTAAGGAGATCCAGCCAGTCCATCCTAAAGGAAATCAGTCCTGAATATTCATTGGAAGACTGATGCTGAAGCTGAAACTCCAATACTTTAGCCACCTGATGTGAAGAACTAACTCAATGGAAAAGACCCTGATGCTTGGAAAGATTGAAGGCAGGAAGAGAAAGGGACAACAGAGGATGAGATGGTTGGATGGCATCACCAACTCAATGGACATCGGTTTGAGTAAACTCCTGTAGTTGGTGAAGGACAGGGAGGCCTGGCATGCTGTAGTCCAAAGAAGTGGGGCTGTCCTATGCATTGTTAGCTGCTTAGCAGGATCTTTGTCATCAACCCTCTAGATGCCATAATGTCCTCCAGTGGTGACAAGTAACATCTCCAGGCATTGCCAAATGTCCCCTGACTGAGAACTACTGCTCTAGTGTAAAATACTTATACCACCTTATCTTATCCTTTCTCTTTGCCAGTCCCTTCCTGTCTGCAGAGCATGAGGGGCCTCACTTCTGTAGCTATCGAGAAAATGATTCCATGGAAACACTGAACAGATGAAGGAACTGTGGCTCAGAGTAGTGAAAAGACTTGCTGAGGCTCATACAAAGGATGCTGGCAGTTAAGTGGGCTCTTCCAGCCCTTCCTTCTCTCGCTGAGTCCCTGGCCTTGTAGCCAATCCACACCGTGTGTTTGGGGACTGGTTGATGGCAAGCACCCAGCTAGACTCATTTGGTTGGTTTAGTGTCTGCACACGTATAAAACCATATTATAAATACTGTTATCCCCTCACTCAAATGAGAGCAGATCTTCACTCAGTGTTGAGAGGGGACTGGGAGAGATACAAAATGTTGCTCCAAGATAGAGTTGTTGATTTCGGTACTGAAAAGCAGATGGTGCAAAATAGCTCCAAAGCTGTTGAAAATATGTGTCCGGTCAAAGGGCTTGCTAAAGGCTCAGCATACAGCTGTGAGAGAAGGCACAGGGAAGCAAGAGAAGGCTCCACAGCCTCCCCCCACCCCCAGAAGATGAATCTCATTTTTTCTAAGGATGTGGAGAGAGGCTGAGGGGGTCAGAAGAGCCCTTTCCTTTAGGTTTGCGTGGGGCTTCTAGACAGCAGCTGGGAACAGGCACACAGGAAAGGAATTTAGGAGGGGCAGAATTCTTGTGAAAAAAGAAGAAGAAGAAGAAGAAGAGAAAAAAACAGCTGAGTACTCCTGAGGACTCTGGGAACGCCTCTCGTGAAGGATGCTGCTGACAGCAACACGTGGCCTTGAGTCTCCACGGCAGTTTCAACATCACCAACCAGACGTGTGAACAGATTACCACCCCATCAGCATGTGGTTCCTATCCTCCCCTCTCAGCAGGCCCATCCAGCCAAGGCTGTAGGTTTGGGGTTGAATGAAGACATTTGAAAGCGGTAGATTCCTGCAGAAGAAGATCTTAAGAAAAGGACGGGTTTCTTTCACAGAGTGATGAGATGTCAGAGTTGGGAAGGACTTCAGAGGTCACGGAGTTGAGGGTCTGCTCACAGATTGAATCTGGAGTGGTGGTGCTGATGATTTCTGAGAGCAGGGCCTTGAAGGTGGTCTTGGGCATAGAGGGAAGTAGTGCTGTGATGGATTAGGAATGTCTGCCCAAGGATCAGGGGCAGGAAATGGTACTTTGATAGATTAGCAACATCTGTCCAAGAGAAGGAAATGATGATGTGGATCAGGTGGACCATTTGTCCTTCCTAATGGTTCACCCAACACATTTTACAAGTGAGTGAACTGAGACCCAAGAAGAGAAGTGACATTTCCAAGAGGCAGATTAGAGGAACAGTGACAGAACAGGTCTTAACATTTTGATTAGTTTTCTACTCTCATCCTGAGCGCATTCATTTATTTATTCATTTAACAGATATTTGTTGGGCGTCTACTTTGTGACAAATGTTCTTATATCTCAGCACTTAGCCTTTAATGGAACTGTGGGCTTAGCTACTCATCTTTTGCAAGGCATCAATGTCTTTGGCTAAGTCCTGAGACAAATTTGTTTTAATATTCTGGATAGTGGCATCCTGTGTTTACCCTGTAGCAAGAGCTATCTTAAACACATTGTGAGCCTGAAATAACACATTGGTCAACATCATGGACTCTGAAGAAAAACTTCCTGAGTTCTAATCTCACCTTTGACTTACTTAGATACAAGCAAATTATCCATTTTCTCATCTATAAAATGAGGATAACAGTAGTGGTATTTAACTCATAATGTTGTAAGAATTAAATGAGTTAATCCACGCAAAGCACTTAAAACAGTGTCTGGCATATAATAAGTGCTTAGAACAGAGTAATTATCAATGAGTATTACATATCACCATCACCAACGCCATCATCAACACCATCATCACCATTACCATCACTATCATGTACAAGGGCTAAGAATGATACAGAAGAGTTAAAAACCAGAAAATTTAAGTAAATGTGTTTGGGTCTATACAGCTAATGAATATTCCTCTTTTGTATCCATACATACAGTCATTTATTCAGCCTCAGCTGATATGTCTCAAACCACTTTATTTTCAGTATTATCATCATCAAACTCCTGATTTCTAACCCCTCCCTTTCCTTCCTGTTTCTCCCTTATCTCAGGGGATGGCGCTGCCTCAAGAAGTGCCATGTCACCGTGCTTACAAGGTACTCTGACGTCTCACTCTGGGGATCTGAGTCCTCTCCCATATTTCTTCCCTCTTTCTTGAAACCCTGACCCCCACCGGGGTTCACTGCATTGCTTCCTCTCCAGGCCAACTCAGCATCACCTCTCACTGGACACTTGGAGTAGATTTCCCAAGAGCCTTCACTCTCTACTTTGATCCTCTCCTGCACTCTCTCCATACTTCAGTCAGAGACATTTGAGTAAGATGCAGGTTTGATCATCTTACACCCTTCTTTTCGGCTCACCCCTTCCTAAGCATGTACTTAATGCCTAAACAGGGTTGTTGTGGGAAAGGTCACAGTCCTCAATGTGGCACTCAGCAGTGTCACCAGGCTCCAGGCTCTTGTTCATCTTTCCAGTTGGCCAACCCCAGGGTGTTGGCAATGCCTTCTCTTATGAAGACATGCAAGATGGCTGTTGTGAATGCCACACCAAAATCTCCAACAACAACAGGAAGGAGGAGAATGTTCTCTTTGTGTTGCCCTGGGGAACTGGGTCACAGAGTAACGTTGAAACCAGTCTTTTGGGAGAGGGAGTACAGTAGTTGTTTAAGATCAATCATAAGTCATCCCTAGAAACAGATTGCCAGCTCGTATCTGAAATGAGGGCAGTTCTCAGGGCCAGGAAGAATGAGGTAGTGGCTGCAGGCAGACAGATAATTCCCTATGCCGACTGAGGTATGGAGACGGTATGGCAGAGGTGAGGGAAGGGGACCCAAGGAGCTGGCACTAGATCGGCAGCCTTTGCTAATGAGGTGGCTCAGTCTGTAACTGCTTCTAATGGGGCATTTGTCCAGATGGGGCAAATCCCTTCTTGAGCGCAACATCAGGTAAATCATAGAGCAAAAACCCAGTGTTATTAAAGCCATGAATTATTTAATCTGAAGAATTGTAAGGACTTCTAATTTTTAAAATAAAGCTTTTTTTTTTTCCTGAAGTCTTTTATATACATAAGGACCTGTGTTTGCATCTAAATTTTCCAGAAATATATACAATGGTTAGCAATGGTTGCCTCTGAGAACTGGAAGACTGGGGGTAAGAGAGAGGTCATTATCCACCCATGCTCTTCTGTATGTTTCAGTTTTTAGCATATGATTGCCATAGTTTTTCAATTATAAGGAGGTTTATTTTAAAAAACATTCAAGTAATTATCCCCCATTATAAAATTTTCTCTAGCATGGTATTCTCAATGCAGAAAATTTAGATGATATTTTTTAAGTAGCAATTGCCAAATAATTGGCCTTCATTTATTGTTTTATTTAATCCTCGCAACAACCCTGCTTATAACCTTGTATTATTTCTCTTTTACAGAGCGTAAAACTGAAGCCCAATGAGATTAACAATCTCCCCCCATATCACACATATAACTAGTAGACCTGGGATTAAAATCCATATTCAACAATACTAGGTTCCTCTTAGTAGGTGGCAGTAGAAAGAAAAGCAGAGGAGAGATACAGTCAACATTTATTCTTTGCTGAAGTAATGTTCTATGAGGTTGCCATTAACACCCAAATTGGTGAGTACCGAACCATTGCTTCCAGAGAAAACATAAAGTTAGTTTCCTATGAGGACCAGTCTGCATTGTTTTGTCAATTAATCATCATATGGCTTTGTTATATCTGCAGTTTTGTTTAAAGACATATTATTTAACCTATTTGTTGATTCTTTACCACTGGACTCAGACCACAGCAAATAAACGAAGCTTATTATGTTTCCTCCATAAGGCATGAAGGAGGAACTTAAGAATACTACATACCACACCCTCCTGAACTTAAGAATACTACATCGCATTTCAGCACCACGCTCCAGGGGCCATTTAAACAACAAATCACCAAAAACAAGCACAAAAATATGGAAAACAATAGCACTAAATGGGCCTTCAAAAGGATATTTGTTTATGATATGGAAGCTAAGGCAGGAAGACAGCCTTGCTTCCTTGGACCTCAGCTGGAAATGCGCACACCAGGTGATTCAAAATTTTCCGCATTGCAAAAATCCATGAATGGCTGGGAAAGTGCCACCAGCGTCGGCTTTGAAGTTACAGACACATTTTAGAAAGTGAGTGGATTCTCAGATACGTTTAGGTCAGTTGGCTTTCAGAGTTTCTGAAGTGAAAAAGACAACTGACACTCCTTCCTAACCGCTTAGATCAAATACAGTTCCTCCATTTGGTGGGAGCCACTGGAATACAGCCTCTATCCAGTTCTTAAGACAATTCAAATTTTATGCAGCACTTATCACCTCCTGATCCATTATCTGTACAATGATGTGTCTCTTGCACTAAAATCTAATCTCTATGAGGGCAGGCACTGTATTTTGTTCAGTCTCATATTCCCATGTCTTGTAAGAGTGCTTGTCCCAGAATAGGCCTCAGTAATCTCATTGATTATGATAAAGCCTTTGACCGTGTAGATTACAACTGTGGAAAATTCTTAAAGAGATGGGAATAGCAGACCACCTCACCTGCCTCCCGAGAAACCTATTTGAAGAGCAAGAAGCAACAGTTAGAACTGGACATGGAAAAACGGACTGGTTTAAAAATGGGAAAGGAGTATGTCAAGGCTGTATACTTCACCCTGCTTATTTAACTTATATGCAGAGTACATCATGTGAAATGCCGGGTGGATAAAGCACAAGCTGGAATCAAGACTAGGGGGAGAAATATCAATAACCTCAAATACACGGATGACACTGCCCTTATGGCAAGAAGAACTAAACAACTTCTTGATGAAGGTGAAAGAGGAGAGTGAAAAATCTGGCTTAAAATTCAACATTCAAAAAACTAAGATTATGGCATCTGGTCCTATCACTTCATGGCAAACAGATGGGGAAACAATGCAAACAGTGACAGACTATGTTTTGGGGCTCCAAATATCACTTCAGATGATGACTGAAGTCATGAAATTAAAAGACACTTGCTTCTAGGAAGAAAACCTATGACACATCTAGACAACATATTAAAAAGCAGAGACGTTACTTTGCTGACAAAGGCCCAACTAGTCAAAGCTATGGTTTTTCCAGCAGTCATGAATGGATGTGAGAACTGGACCATAAAGAAAGCTGAATGTCAAAAAATTGATGATTTTTAACTGTAGTGTTAGAGAAGACTTGTGGTATTAGAGAAGAGTCTCTTGGACTGCAAGGACTAAAGGAAATCAGTCCTGAATAATCATTAGAAGGATTGATGCTGAAGATGAAATTCCAATACTTTGGCCACCTGATGTGAAGAGCTGACTCATTGGAAAGGATCCTGATTCTGGAAAAGATTGAAAGCAGGAGAAGGGGACAGCAGAGGATGAGATGGTTGGATGGCACCACCGACTCAGTGGAACTGAGTTTGAGTAAGCTCCAGGAGTTGGTGATGGACAGGGAAGCCTGGCATGCTGCAGTCCACGGGGTCACAGAGTCAGCCATGACTAAGCAAGTGAACAACAACATTTTTTTTGCTGAATGAATGATAAATGAATGATTATTATATACTTGGCATTGAATGCAATGGAGCCTCATTGCCTTATTGAAATTGCTCAAACATGTATGATGTCTCGAAGGCAATTCAATGGTGCTGCCAGAATTCTTGACTTATCACTATGTGTATAAAACATTCCCACCCACTGCCGTAAAGAAAATCCAGCACAGGCTGTGTTTCTGAGACTCTGGTGAAAATACATAAAGGTTAAACTCAGTGCTAAAACCACTGACATTTGAACAGCCTCAATGAGAAAGCAAAGTGGTTGTGAGAAACATTCACGTGAGGTTTTATGATGGAAGTGTGAGCGCCCACGGTAATGACTCTTAGAGAACCGTGGAGACTTGCCGGGGATTCGGATGAGGGGCGGTGGTGGGAACGCTGTTCATTACAATAGCAACACACAGATGCTGGGTCCTTTTAACTGAAGGTCGGTGGAGTGTAGCGAAGAGAGGGTCAAGTTTAATTACCAATGCACCATAAACAATGTTCTTTGCTGGGTAAGCTCTCTTTGCACGGAGGTACAGTTATAGCTTCCTGTCTTTACTTGGCTTCAAGAACACGCTCACACCATACCATGCCATGCTACAAGGAGGCTTCTCAAAGTCCTGGAGTTGGAACCTTTCGTCCCCACGCCCTGCTGGTGTTGAAGCACGCAGGCCACAGCACGACTATAGCTCACTCCATCTGCTTGTGCAGGGACCCCAGTCCCCTCTGCGTTTTGAGTTTCCACCTATTTCCCAACAACACCTTCTTCCTTGATGTCCCCAAGTTCAGTCTTGCCCCTTTCTCATCCATCTTCAAAGATCAGAGTGGTCTTCCCCGGAAAGCCAGTCCAACCATGCCATTTATGCATTTGTAACCCATCTAGCGCTCCCTGCTGTCTTTGGGTAAAACCCCAGCTCCATCTGTCTTGGCTCCCCACTCCTAAGTCCACAGAACAAGCAACATCAGACATGAGATGACAGTGTTGAACTTGGTTGATGGGTAGATGGGGTTCATCACAGTATTCGTTCTCCTTTTATATATGTTCAAAATCTTAGAAAAAGAAAGCTTCCTCGAGGTAGCTGGGTTCTTAGCTGAAACTTGAGTTTGAGGTCTCCTGGATCAAAGAGGTTGGAGGAGGCCCTGTGGCCTGAGGCAACAGCATTTACAAAGCCCTAAAGGTTACACTCAAACTCTGTATGTGTTCATACACTTGACGGAGCCCTGCTCTGAAAGGCATTTATGGCTCCCTTGTCAGACCCAGCTGTGATGGTGTGACCATTCATGCCTTCTCAAATTCATCAGCTTGGTTATCTTCATTTATCTGATTCAGAGGGTGCTGTGCTGTGCTTTATTGCTCAGTCGTGTCCAACCATTTTAGACCCCATGGACTGCAGCCTGCCAGGCTCCTCTGTCCATGAGGATTTTCCGGGCAAGAATACTAGAGTGAGTTGCTGTGCCCTCCTCCAGCGGATCTTCCCAACCCAGGGATCAAACCCACATTGCAGGCTGATTCTTTCACCGAATGAGCCACCAGGGAAGCCCAAGAATACTGGAGTGGGTAGCCTATCCCTTCTCCAGAGGATCTTCCCAACCCAGGTATTGAACCGGGGTTTCCTGGATCACAGGTGGATTCTTTACCAGTTGAGCCACCAGGGAAGCCCAATTCAGAGGGTACCAACATTATATTTTGATACATGTTACAAAGACAGAAGGTTCTCTTGAGAGACACTAGCCTATTTGGGGCTGCACAAGGCCGGGGTGGCTGGAGTATGACATGGGAATTCTGGGAGCTGCATGTGGAGAAGGAATGGGCTGGGAGGTCTATGGTGAGCCTTTGATGACTATTTGATGACTGAGTGAACAAGTGTGAAGATGGGAAAAGAAATGCATGTGACATGGAGAGGCTTGAAATCAGAGTGCAGTTGATATAGAAGATGCTCAAAATGTTAGAGATGGCCATTACTGTGTATCTGGCAGGAGTGATGAGGACAGTATGCTCAGAGAGGCTCACATTTGTTGGGTACCATATGATGTGCTGGGTGCAATCCTGGGGCCTTGATTTGTGTCTGTTCTTTCAATTTTAAGCTTAAGAAGAAGTGTTCAGTGGGCACCAGCATAGTAAATAATGCTTTGCGGAACACCTGGAAACTCAGATGGTCTTAAAGCATTGACTTCCATGAATGAATGAATAGGGAGAGCATGTAGAAACATCTGGTCTTCACTCTCTGATTTAACACTGACTTGACTTATCTCAAACTGGGTTCCCTCAACCTGTGTTATACCATTTATCATATAGGATTTGTTTTCTAAAGGAAGCATTGGAGATGGGAGATGAAAAAAAGTTGCCTGTGATATGTTGAGTTTAGAAAACAATAGCAAGAAAGAAAGGATGCCAGGAAGGGGGGAGGGAGGAAGAAGGAAGGAAGAAAGAGGAAGAGGAGGAGGGGGAAAAAAAGGTAATCTGCCTGTTTTCCAGCAGGAACCTTTAGCTTATGAGACCTCATGACAGGTTAATGCAAGACACTGGTTTTCTGAAAACCAGCTGGGTTTTGGAATTGCGAAGACTCAAATCTGAATTCTGGTTCATGAGTTTGTAATGAGCTTCTGAGGTAATCTCACCTACAGTGTGTGAAAAAATTAGAGGGTGACTGTGAAGATGAAATGAGATTATAGGCACACAGTAAGTATTCACCTGATGCGAAGAACTGACTCATTGGAGAAGATCCTGATGCTGGGAAAGATTGAAGGCAGGAGGAGAAGGGAGGGTGAGGTAGATGAGGATGAGGTGGTTGGATGGCATCACTGACTCAATGGACTTGAGTTTGAGTAAGTTCTGGGAGTTAGTGATGGACAGGGAAACCTGGTATGCTGTGGTCCATGGGATCACAAAGAGTCGGACACGACTAAGCGACTGAACTGGACTGAGTAAGTATTCAGCAAATGTTTTCCCTCTCCCTATTTCATTGACATGATTCCCCCTAATGGCTTTCACCAGAATATAGAAATCATTAAGGAAAATTCAGCTGAATTCCCACCAAATAGTCATTGAATCAAATAAACATCCCAGGGTTTATAGGAAGAAAGGATCTTGGTTCTCAGTGCTAGAAGGTGGTTTTTAGCAATGCGTGTGTTTTTCACAAAATACCGGAAACCCACTGGCTATTACTCGAAGCTTATCATAATTATCTATGTTTGTAATACTTTTCTAAACACTGTGTTTCACTTGGCATGTCTTAAAACTCATAAAGCAACCTTCCTCATATCTGTGTGAAGGTCAACACGACTGTGATTGTGCTTTAGATAAAGAACATGATAATGTGGACATTCTGTGTCTGAGCACTGACCCCTGCCTCCCAGAGCTCTGCTGCCCTCTGCCCTCTTGTTGACTTTGGCCAACGGAGGGGCTGGGTAGCGTGGAAGTCTACAGGAAACAGAGTTGGAGGCATGGCCTCCCATCTCCCTGCTGCAGTGCCCAAGTTCCAGCTACGGCTTGGTCCCTTTAAAGCATCTCCTGGTGGGTGACCATCCTCACAGCCCTGGTCTCACTGCTTTCTTCCCTGGGAGTGGTCCTGGCTTTGTCTGTTTCCTAGTGCTTGCAATCCACTGGCGTCACTGGTCCCTTGACCCTGCTCTGCGAGTGGACCATTCTGTGTGCTCTTGCTAGCACCTGATGGATGCAGCACCTCCTCTGATGCTAAGGCCCCACACACTGTGTCTCTAACTCTCTCAAGATGCTCCCTCCTCGCTCACCAGAAGGTACTTTGCTGCAGGCTTGGGAAGCTACTGTAGCTACAGGAGATCCCACACTGTTCCTTGATTTCTCTTCATCTTTCTTGCTGTGTAGACCACTTCCCAGGTCCCTGGTGATTTGTCTGGTCCCTATTGTCTCAACTTGGGCTGTCCCTTCCCCAAAGCATCCTCCCTGACACCCCAGGGAGGCCCAGGTGTCCTCACCATCACTCCCACAGCATATGGCCCTCCTGACTCCCTTGGTAATTGTGGCAACCTCTGGGTAGGAACAAGAACTCGTAAGTCTCAGCATCCTTGTTGCCAACTATAGGGACAGATCTATAGCAGAGGCTTAATAAATGTCTTCTGAATCACAGATAATGGTGCTGGCAAGCTTTGCACTCAGTGGGTCCCTTCTAGGCACATCAGGAAAGACAGCAAGAGAAGCCAACAGAAGTCTTTGAAGAATAAACAAACACTATTTTCTGTCTGAAATCTTTGAGCAGAGTTATATTTTCCAGGCACAAAGAGTAAAGAGTTAAAGGGTAGTCTGTGCCCCAATCTGAAAAGATGCAGCTGTCAGCTTCTCCTAGCTGCCAATTGCAAACCTCAGCTTTGGTCTTTAAAGAAGCTGTAGTTAGAAAAGAAAAATAAAATTGGTCCATTTCCTCTCTTCACCTATTCTCCTAACTGCTTTTCAGTGAAAATGATTTACCCATGCAATATTTTTTTTTGCCAGGGAACCTAAAACCATCACTGATCCATTCATTTTAAAAGTATTTCTAGTCTTCTTATGGGACACACACTCTGGGCAATACCAACATGGCAAAGTGGGAATTGAAAGAGTGGTTTTTTCTGCAAAAACCACAAGGAAAAAGCAACAGCAAACTGCTTCAAAATAAAATCTACCTAGACACAGCATTAGCACTCTTTGTTCTTAGCATTTTAGCCAAAAGAACAACAACAACAAAAAAAGGTGCTCACTTCAGCAACACATGTACTAAAAGTGGGACAATACAGGGAAGATTAGTGTGGCCTGTGTGCAGGGATGACATGCAGACTCGCGAAGCGTCCCATGGTTTGTGGTCACTGGGGAGAAGGATGGGGACGGGATAGTTAGGGGGTTTGGGATGGACATGTACGCTGCTCTATTTAAAATGCTAGCCAAATATCCAGAGTGAAGTAAGCCAGAAGGAAAAACAACAATACAGTATACTAACGCATATATATGGAATTTAGGAAGATGGTAACAAGAACCCTGCATGCGAGACAGCAAAAGGAACGCAGATGTATAGAACAGACTCATGGACTCTGTGGAAGAGGGCAAGGGTGGGATGATATGGGAGAATGGCATTGAAACATGTTAATTAACATATGTGAAATCAATCGCCAGCCCAGGATTGATGCTCGGGGCTGGTGCACCGAGATGTCCCAGGTCGGGGGAGTCGGGAGAGAGGAGGGAGGGGGGTTCTGGAGGAGGAGCATATGTAAACCCAGGGCGGTTTCCTGTCATTGTATGGCAAAACCAACACAATAAAGTAAAGAAAATTTAAAAAAATATAAAATAAAATGGTAGCCAACAAGGACCTACTATATAGCACAGGGAACCACTCAGTGCTACATGGCAGCCTGGATGGGAGGGGAGTTTGGGAGAGAATGGATACATGTGTGTGTATGGTTAAGTCACCTGGCTGTGCAACACACTGTTAATACCATAACACTGCTAACTACCACAACATTATTAATCAGCTATACTCCATTATGAAATGAAAGATTTTTTTTTCAAAGGCATTTACTGATGCCCTTATATGACCTACAGATTTTCCCCAGCCATATTTCATCTGAACTTAAATCTGATTTTCCTCTCTCTGTGCTATGACAATAGGAAAGGGGAGCTGGTTAGTTAGCCGGATCCATACCTGGCCAGGTGCAGTCGAGAGTGAATGCATCAGAAGTGTTCACTCTCTAAGCGCTCTTGTGGTATAACAGGAAGTGTTAGTCTGAACCATTTCCTCAAGGATGTTGAGACCATATGAGATTTTCAAGTTTTTCTTCTAAGAGCTTTTATACATTTTGCTGCATAGCAGAAAATAACACAATATTGTAAAGCAACAATACTCCAATAAAAAGTTATAATAAAAGAGTAAATCCATTAATGGAAAAGGAGGATTAATCAGGAAAAATAGCAGAGAGATGAGCTTACACACAGGACTCTGAGACCCATAGCCTGGAGTAGAGCAGTACATCAGCTCCTTTCTAACTGTGTAACTTGGTGTTGGAGAAGATTCTTGAGAGTCCCTTGGACAGTAAGGAGATCAAACCAGTCAATTCTAAAGGAAATGAATCCTGAATATTTATTGGAAAGACTGACGCTGAAGCTGAAGCTCCAATACTTTGGCCACATGCTGTGAAGAGAAGACTCATTGGAAAAAACCCTGATGCTGGAAAAGACCCTGGGCTTCACAGGTGGCTCAATGGTAAAGGATCTGCCTGCCAGAGCAGCAGACGCAGGAGGCGAGGGTTCAATCCCTGGGTCGAGAAGATTCTCCTGGAAGAGGAAATGGCAACCCACTCCAATATTCTTGCCTGGGAAATCCTATGGATGAGGAGCCTGACGAGGCATAGTCCATGGAGTTGCAAAGAGTCGGACACGACTGAGTGAGCATGCACACATGCAAGTGTGCGTGTGCGTGTGCGTGTGCTGGGAAAGACTGAGGGCAGGAGGAGGGCGTGGCAGAGGACGAGACGGCTGGCTGGCATCACTGACTCAATGGACCGAGGTCTGAGCAAACTCAGGGAGATGGTGAAGGACAGGGAAGCCTGTCCGTGGAGTCGCAAAGAGGCAGACACAACTGAGCGACTGAACAGCCACTATATAAGAAATTGATTCTGAGAATTCTTTGTCAATTCATTTAAAAATCATAGTAAATAATGAAAACATTTTTAGGAAAGACAGCTATATTTCGGAAAAGAAAATGATCACGAGGAGAGTGTATTGTTTTACATTTGGAACATCTCTAGTGCCTGGTTTAACAGAAGCCAATTGGATTGTTCTACTAACTTCTGTGATCCGTTGTGACCCTACATGTCACATTGTCTCTGGAAAACTCCACCTCACACTCACAAGAGAAAGAGGGTGAACAGGCAAATACCACGTTAGTTTCATAATAAAAAGCTTTTGGACCTTGCAGACCCACTGAAGTGTCTTGGGAGACCCAGAGGTCACTCATGCATTGGGAACTGGTGACCTAGACTAAGGGACATCTCATGATCTTGTAGCTATTCGTTCTTGTATCTTCATCCCTTGTATGACTGTGAGCTCCAACAGGGCCAGAAGTCTAACTCGATTCTCCTTCTCTGGAGGCAAATGCTCCATTGAGTCCTTGGTGGAGGTGGGGGTGGTTTAGTCCCTCAGTCGTGTCTGACTCTTGCGACCCCATGGACTGCAGCCCACCAGGCTCCTCTGTCCATGGGATTCTCCAGGCAAGAATACTGGGGTGGGTTGCCATTCGCCTCCTGACCCAGGGGTCGAACCTAGGTCTCTTGCACTGCAGATAGATTCTTCACCAAAGTTGTACAATAAATAAAAGAGCCTCCTAAATTTTTTCTTTAGAACTTAGAAATATGATCTTTTATTTTATCTACTTTGTTTCACTTTTTCTATTTCCTATTTAGTGCTCACTTTTATTTAGTTAATGATCTCCAGTTTCTTCATCTCTTCTTTCTCTGATGTTCTTTTTTAAGCCTTTATCAAGTGTAGTAGAAAAGCTTTTGTATACATACATATATATGCATAATATATAGATTTAAAAAAACTTATGAATTTTTGCTAACTAAAAAAGATATGACATTTTGATTCTACTTGTTTGACATAGTATGAATAGAATGCTAGATTTCTAATTAAAAAAATAGATATGCACCAGATGACAAAGTTCTACTGTATAGCACAGGGAACTATAGTCAATATCTTATAATAACCTATAATGGAAAATAATCCGCAGGAGATGCAGGAGATGTGGGCCCAATCCCTGGGTCGAAAAGATCCCCAGAAGGAAAACAGCAACCCCCTCCAGTATTCTATAGCCGGGAGGATCCCATGGACAGAGGAGCATGGCGGGCTACAGTCCCAAAGTCACAAAGAGTCAGACCCGACTGAGGGGTGGCACGCACACGAGTCTGTATTTGGCTTATCCCACGTGTGCGGGCTCACCTCTTAGCCAAGACAGATTCTGGCGAAGAGGCCTATGGGTATGGACATCACTTACTCTGAGGGGTCGCCCCTCCCTTCTGAACTCCAAGACCCTTCCTGTGCACATGTAGTTGGGAAGGTCCCCCCGACCTTGAGAATGAGAGAATCGTGGTCTCTCATCTGGGTAGGGCTCAGCTCTTCCTGGTCTTCATCCTGGAGTTCTGCCCGCAGGGGACGCACTCTAGCTGTCCAGCCTGGTGCTCATCTGTGTCTAGCCTCTAAAGGCCCGCGGTCTCTCCACCACTGCCCATCGCCAGCCTTCTGGGCAAACCTGCCTGCTCTTCAGGGCAGCCCCAGCTTCCTCTTTCCCCATATGAGAAGCCACTGGAAGTGGGGCACTCTCCCTCCAGCCACAGCTGCGATCAGAGGTGGACAAATGTTTCCGCAGTTCCAGGATGGAACAGGAGCTCCATGAGAGAGGGACTTGTGAAGACAGTGGTCACTCAATACATGTATTTTGAATTAATGCATATTATAAGGATTAAAGAAAATAATACTCTAAAATGTTCAACACTCTACCCGATAGTAAAGTGCTACACCCCCCCAAAAAATAATAATAATATATGTGGATATGTGTAGCTGAATCCCCTTGCTGTGTACCTAAAACACTGTAAGTCAACCAAACTTCAATAAAATGTATATATATATATATATATATATATGTATGTATATATATTAAGAAGCAAAAGCAAAGAACTTAGAAATGCATATGGCATAAAGAACAAAGAATGAGCAAAGGAAACCATTTGCTGTTCTGCTTTTGTTCTTCTGTCTGTAAAGGTCTGTAGGTGATTACAGTGTTTTTTAAATCTGAAGAGATAATTTGTGTCGAGAGATGAGCTGTCTGCAGGAAGAAAGTCAGTTGGTCCAGGGAGCAGCGGACAGAGGTTGAGAGCCACAAGGAGACAAGCCAAGCGATTTGCATTCATACTGTTCCACTGGACTCCCCCCTCCCCTTGTCTCCTGCCATTTCTGATTTTTATGTTCCTTGTCAGGACCCAGGAGGACATACAGGATATATAGCATATGTTGCAAGGTCCAGGAGGGCTTCTTTCCAGGGCCAGGCACAGCCAGGATCAATTAAGTAACAAGGAAGGTAGAAAATAGAGCTGCAGCTGGAACAAATCAGTTGCTCCAGCACGCCGGGGTGCAACCCGTAAAAGGTCAGCAGGCAACTGGCGTGAGTAGCCACAAGTGAAGCTTTTGGCTCCACGGAACCGGAAGGAGCAAGCGATCGGGCATCCTCTCACCCTGCTTGCCAATCAGGCAAACTGTGGCTGTTGAAGACGTGGCAAAGGATGGGTCAAGATGCACCCCAGTTACGTTTCTCATTGGGCTTCTTCGCAGTGGGTTTCTCCCCTGCCCCCCAGCAGGGGGTCACTTCACCAAAGTGACAGGTTGATTTTCTGGGTTGGAGGCAGGCCTCAATTACTAAATTTCAATGAGTGAGAGAAGCTAGACCCATGTATGAATTGGGAGATTTCTTGGGAGGGGGAGCTGAACAGCAGTGATGCCTTAAAACAAGAAAAACTTCACGCTTCATCTTGCTGCACATGCGTTATAACTAGAGACCAAATTTCAGGTTAACTTCCAGCCATGGATAACTTCTTGGCAAATCAATTAGTTATCTGTTCTTCCTTAGTTCAGTAACAAGAGGTCATTATTTCTTAGCCTCACTCAGTTCCTCATCCTGTTTTTCTCAGAATAATTATTCCATATACATACAGATATTTATAATGCTTGTGGTTTTCATTCAGGGCAAAAGTCTCAACAGATGTGCGGGGATATTTTGAGTACCCTGAAAAATTAAGTTCACTCCTCCATTCAGATCAGAGTTCAGAACACAATTAGGGAAGGAGACTCCAATCCAAATGAAGGGTTTTAACTGAAAATAGAGATGTAAACATGATCCCAGTGACCCCATTTGCTAAAAGTTCACCTTACATTGAATAAATTATTATTGAACAATGGCAGGGCACTAGACTAGGGGACCACAGAAATGAATAAGGAGCCTATAGGTTAGATAAGGTCATTTTAACTGCCTGCTTGAGAAATAAGATAATGCACAGTAGGACCACAGGAAAAAGTTGACACTTTACCAGGTGTAACCTCATAGAAGGTAGAGTCTTAAGGGCCTTTGGAGGCCATTGGCTTACAGTGTACTTCCACACGTGTTTAGAAGCTTAAATATCCTTGAGGTACCATTATTATTCTGATTAGATTCAGAGATTATGTCTGGTTTTGGAGTTCAGGAAGCTAGTGAGAAGTAAAGGGTGGGCTCAGATTCAGATCTTTTGGTTGTAGAACTTTTCCTCCACTATTTTTGGAATGAGAATTTAATGTGATCATATATGCAAAAGCACTTTGGAAAGTTATACATAAAGATCAGATATTGTCATCACTAAAGTGTTCTTTGTAAAATCATGGTAGTGAGGATTGAAACAGTATAATCTCTCATCTTTTTCACACTTTCAAACCATTTCATGCATAAGTGCATTCCTTCCAATTCAGTATTTAGAAAAATAAATACTAATACTAATAAATAATAATTTATTATGAGGACATAATAAATTATCCCAGTTCATTTCTGTTTGAGAATGAGCATAGCATCCATAGCATCCAAAGAGGAGGACTTTGGGTGGGGGGCGGAAATCTTACAAGGAAGCAAGTAGATGAGGAGAGTTTTGAAATATTTCTGGAGAGAAGTTGTTTCCCTTCAGGACATGGGGAACTGGAGGTACCTGGGGTCCTTTGGAAGGAAAAAATCAGGACATGGTAACTGAGAGCGTGGAGCTGGGGGAGGACGTCCCACTGTCAGATAGAGGAAGATGTGTCCTTCTTCCTCTAAAAGGAAGGATAATTTTCTGAATTTGAGGTAGCACTGAGTATGTGGAAATGTGGGTTCTCATGAAGCAGGAACTCGGAAGGTGTTCTGAAAACATGGGTGGATTTGCTAAGCTGCGGGGTCTCTTCCCTGAATTGTTTTTTTTGCTGGAGAGAAGGACACATTGGTAGTTTTCTCCCTTTGAAGTTTAAATGTTCACTAAAATAACCAAAAGTTCAAAATAACCAAAGCTACAGTACCTCTGGATTTGATATCTAGAGCAGGAATATAAGAAAGAGAGAGAGAGACAGAAACCAAAGTTGATCATGGACAGAGTGTCTGTTAACTGAGCAGGACCTTACGGGTTCTTCCTAGGACAGACTCAACCCCCGTATCCTCTGCTTTGGCTCCTCTCTGAAGTATCTAAATAATAGTATCTGGTGCATTTTTGCTGAGTTGTTCAAATGGTGAAAGAAACCTCACCACCAAATGGAAGAAGTTGGACAAGGAGATCAAACCAGTCCATCCTAAAGAAAATCAACCCTGAATATTCACTGGAAAGACTCATGCTGAAGCTCCAATAGTTTGACCACCTGATGTGAAGAGCTGACTCATTTGAAAAGACCTGATGCTGGGAAAGATTGAAGGTGGGAGGAGAAGGGGACGACAGAGGACCCCAGAAATGGTTGGATGCCATCACTGACTCAATGGACATGAGTTTGAGCAAGCTCCGGGAGACAGTGAAGGACAGGGAGGCCTGGCGTGCTGCAGTCCATGGGGTCAAAAAGAGTCAGACACGACTGAGCGACTGAGCAACCACAAGTGCCGCTACTTGATGATCACGAGATGCAGCCCCCAGAGCTTCTGGCGCCTACGGATTGATCCCCGTCAACCAATCAGAGAATGTGCACAATTTGATCACACATCCTGGGACGCTCCTCCCTCACCTTGCCTTTAAATGCTTTGCTGAAACTCTTCAGGGAATTCGGGGTTTTAGAGCACAAGCCACCTGTCCTCCTTGCATGAGTGCCTTTATAATAAATGTTGCATTTTGCTTCCCACAATCTGGTGTCGGTAGATTGAGTAAGTGGACCCAAGTTTAGCCACTTACACATCCACACAGGGAAGCAGTGATTCAGCACTCCATCCCTAAAAGCTTGGACGAGAAAAGAATTTAGGAACATTTCAACCTGGAATAAGGAGGTCTTTTCCATCATAGTTACTGTGAGGCATAAATATGACCCTCCCTGGTGAAGACTTTCAAAGTTTGTAAAAGCTGCTTTGTGGATTGATATGTATGAAGCTTAGATAAGGGGCTGAGTTTTACACTTAGTTACCTGAAGTGGAAGAAAAGAGTGAGGACAAGTATTTTGTTGTGTGTGTAAAATTGAGAGCAGAACCACCAGAAAGAAAGGCTCTGTTTTACTCCTCCTCAACACACACATGCACCTTTTTGAGTAGGTTGGAGAAATGAAGAGCCCCAATGAGTTCAGGAACGAAGAGGTGGCTGGTAAGAGAATGTGACTCAGTGCTGAGTCATTGTTCTTATAAAATCAAGCCCAGGCATACTTGGAATGAAGGGAAAGGAAGAAAATCAAAGTTGGCTAAAGACAAAAACTCTCCCTTTGGACAAGAGTCAGTTATCACATGGCCTGGGTGTGACCTTGGATTATCAGTTGTCTGAAGGGACCCCTTGCTGACTTAGGAGTTCCAGGCACTAGTCCATGGTCACACCGTGTCCCTTGCGAGCACATTAAAATGAATTTCCACCTCAGACCTGCAAAAATCCACTCTCCCCAAGGGGATCCAGGAAGCTATTTATTTTGACAAGATCTCCAAGAAGCTTCCCTTTAACCAGAAGTCTGTGATCACTCAGCAGCCCCCAGGAGCAAGAAACTGCCTTAACTCTTCTTTGAAAAGCGCCAAACCTTGAGCCTCTTAACGCAGTTGGTTTTTTAGAAAGAAAAAAAAATTATTTATTTAATTGGAGAATAATTGCTGTACAGTATTGTACTGGTTTCTGCCGAACAACGGCGTGCATCAGCCATAGGTATACATAAGTCCCCTCCCTCTTGAATTTCTCTCCCCAGCTCCCAGCCCATCCCTCCCCTCCAGGTGGTGACAGAGCACTGGGTTTGAGCGCCCTGGGTCATACAGCGAATTCCCACTGGTTGTCTGTTTTACAGATGGTAATGTTTATGTTTCAATGCTACTCTCTCAATTCATCCCACCCTCTCCTTCCTCCACTGTGTCTACCAAGCAGTTGGTTCTTAAACATTTGAATGGCGCAGTGATCAGCGAACTTGGGATGGGCATAAGGCAGGGATCACTCTCAACGTGAGAAGCATGGCTAGGGACCACTCAAGTCGACAGAGTGGAGTCGACCGCTCCATTCTAGAGCCGCAGAATGGAGGAGTGATTTCCCTGGGAGGGGGAGGGAAGGAGGCTGCACAGAAGACAAGTTTCCCCTGCTCCAGGTTTTGCAAGGGCCAAGGAAGCTGCTTCCTGGAGCTGAGAAGTCAGAGCACACAGAGAAGAGACCGTGTGGGCCAGATGCAGCTGCAGTGGAGCCCACTGTGCTTGTCTGGCTGCCTCGGATCCTGGCTCTGCTGCAGAGGGCTTGAGACACTGGAGCGATTCCATCACCCTGTCTCCCCGCAGCCCCACTCCAGGGCCTCATTTTCTCTTCTGGATGATCTTGTACACAGGATTGACCACAGCTCCTGGTGGCCCTCCTGGTTGACTGCACCAACCCAGACATGTAACCACGAGTCCTGAGGACTTCCAGTGGCTCAGTGTGACAACCCTTGGATCCTGACCATGGGGGAGGAGGAAGTGGCAGCTGCTGATGCTGAAGGAAAGGCAGTTGTACCCCACGAGTGTGAATTTTCAACTGACGGCCTCAGGGGTGTCCTCAAGGTGGCTAGTTGACCCATGACGGGATGGATGGGGAAAGACATACACACAAAGATGGTGAGGCTCTCCCTCTAAAGTCCTGCAGACATGGTCCTGCTCTGTGAGACCTGACTCATCACCTCTTGATGTTAAATAAAGTCCCTCTACTCCAATCATGTTTAGGGAGACAGCAGAGCATGGTAGCTAAGAGCATGTAGGGTCAGCTCCTGAACTCCACTGTACCAAATGCCCTCTGCTATAAAGTGGGAGGGATGCCAGTACCCACCTGATAGACAGAAAGTGAAGGGGACCATTTAAAAAATCAAAGGTGGGGCATCTCTGGTGGTCCAGGGGTGAAGACTTCACCTTCTAATGTAGGGGCTGTGGTTTCCATCCCTGGTTGGGGAGCCACCTCGAGGTCAAAAGATCAAACCAGAAAAAAAAAACATATTGTAACAAATTCAAAAAAATGGTCACATTAAAAAAGTCATCAAAAAATAGGTTAGAAATCAAAGGTGACTAGAATAGTGCCTGACTCAGAATATGCACTTATAAACACTAGCTAACACTGTTACATGCTATTTCGTCCAAAATAATAGACAAATAGTAGAATCAGACATTTCTGTCACACGAGAAGTTCGTGTGATGGTGCTGTAAAGTCCTCTGAATTACTTTCTTTGCAAACCCTTCTGCCTCCTATCCTGCGAGGTGCAAAGCAGCACCCCTGTGTGCCCCATCCAAGACAGAGGATGCCCAGGGAATCATTCTCAGCTACTGACAGCCCAGGCCCAGCCTTCCTATAGGAGAGTTTTCCAGTGGGAGAGATCTTGGCTTAGGCAATTCAATGCCCTCATTTGCAGATGAAGATCCAATGTGTATGTATGTGTGTGCTCAGCCGTGTCTGACTCTTTGTGACCCCATGGACTGTAGCCCTCCAGGCTCTTCTGTCCTGATTTCCCAGGCACAAATACAAGAGTGGGTAGCCATTCCTTTTCCAGGGGATCTTCCCAGCCTAGGAACTGAACTCAAGTCTCTTGCATCTCCTGCATTGACAGGTTGATCCTTTATCACAGCACCACCTGGGAAGCCCAAGGATCCTAGGGTACAGGTCAGCCTGACACCCAACCACAAGAGCTGAAATGACAAGTCCTGAGCCCATGACCCGTTCATGGTGTCCCAACTGATGGAACCTGCCATGAATGCTCCAGCTCACTGGCTTTCTAGACTTCAGGGCATATTCACTTTGATGCATTGTACAAATTAATTTTGCTTCTAAAATAGGAATGGTAAATAAGAATGACTAGGGGCACTCGTGCTTTTTATGTGCTCGACATTTATGGAAGAATTTACAGTCTAGAGTGGCAGGATTGAGGGGTGGTGCATTGTGAGGCAGGGGAGAGTGCATTTTCCATGGCAACTAAAGCCAGCCTGCACCTTGCTTCTGTTCATTTCTGTGTTCCTAGAGTGCTCTATCCAGTGGCCTCTCAGAACTGGAAGGCGTGTCCTCCCATTTGTGAATCCGGCTCTGTCCTCTTCTCTGCATCTTCCATCTTTGGTCTGACAAGTCACTTCCCTTTTACCCCCAACCCTGCATGGGTTTTCCAGGTGGTGCTAGTGTTTAAGAATCTGCCTGCTAATGAAGGAGATGCAAGAGACGTGAGTTCAGTCCCTGGGTTGGGAAGATCTCTTGGAGAAGGAAATGCCAACCCATTCCAGTATTCTTGCCTGGAGAATCCTATAGACAGAGGAGCCTGGGGCTGCAGTCCATGAGGTTGCAAAGAGCCAGGCATGACTGAGCGCTCACATACACACACACACACACACACACACACACACACACACACACACACACTGCATGGAAGGACCACCAGCCCAAGACCTCGCTCCTTTGCTGATGTGCTGGTGAGCCACTGGGGCACACTCAGGGTTGGTGTGTTTGAGTTCTGGGCTGCATAACAAAGTACCATAAGCAGACTGGCCTACGCCAATCCCTAAGAGGGATTTCTTGATGGCTCAAGTGGTTAAAAGAAAAATCTGCCTGTGATGCATGAGACATAGGAGACAACGTCGGGGCAGGGTGGTGTGATCCTCCGGTCAGGAAGATCTCCTGGAGGAGGAGATGGCAACCCACTCCAGTATTCTTGCCTGAAGAATTCCATGGATAGAGTAGCCTGGTGAGCTATAGTCCATGGGGTCGCAAAGAGCCAGAAACAACTGAGCATGCACTTGCTCATTCACTCAAGCAAAAGAATCTTATCCCTTCATGGTTCTGGAGGCCAGAAGTTGAGATGAAGGTGTTGGTAGGGCTATGCTCCCTCTGAAGGCTCCAGTGGAGGTTCTTCCTCACCTGCTCCAGTTTCTGCTGGTTGCTGGCTGACCTAGCTTCATCTGTAGACCCTTCCTCCAATCTCTGACTTCATCATCACATGATCTTTCCTGCTCATCTCTGTATGCCTTTTCTTGTCTTATAAAGACACCCGCCGTGTTGGATTTAGGGCTCACCCAAGTCCATCTTCACTGAATTGATCACACCCACAAAGGCTGTACTTCCAATTAAGGTCACATTTTTGGGTTTCAAGTAGATTTTGGGGGGACATGACTCAACCCAGTACTGTCTTGGTTTCAACAATGCTGTGGAGTGGGTTCTCTAACATCTAGCCCCCCATGTCCTGTAGCTCTCAAAGTTGTTATTTCCCAGGTTTAGAAGAGTTTGGGCTCAAAAACTTCCCAGGTTCAGAGCCGATCCATCACCTCTTGGTCCAATTCTTTGTTTCTTAATGACTGAAATCTATTAAGTTCAGAAAGGACATTTAGAGCCAAGTGACTGCAGTCATGTCTGCCTCTCTTTCCTTAAAGAAAATCATCTCCAACAGATTTTCCTCCTCCACCCTCCACCTCTATCGTCCTCTGCATCTTGTGATCTTCACCTCAAACAAGAAGCATCCCCCTAAACGTGTCTCTCATCCTCATCACTTAAGGCCTTTGCTCTGCTTCAAATGTCCCTTTCCCATTTCTGGCACATCTGATATCATGGAATCTATGGATCCTGCCCCTCCTCCCTTCCTTCCATCCACATGTTGTTGTTGTTATTGTTTAGTTGCTAAGTCATGTCTGACTCTTTTGTGACCTCATGGACTATAACCTGCCAGGCTCCTCTGTTGATGGGATTTCCCAGGCAAGAGTTCTGGAGCGGCTTGGGATTTCCTTCTCCAGGGGATCTTCCTGACCCAGAGATGGAATCCCAGAGATGGAACCCAAATCTCCTGCATTGTAGGCACGATTCCTGCAAAGAGTCAGACACGACTGAGCGACTCCACTTCACTTCTCCATGCACTGCCTTATGGACCTCTCCCTGGAGACGTCCCACCGCCCATGACCGATCCTGTGACCCTCTTCATCTGTCATCTTCCTTCTGCCTCAGGCAACTCTTGGAAGAGGGTAGCCTGTAGGGTAAAGAAGCGCCTGAGCGCCTCTTCCTCCTCCCCCACCCCTGGCAAGAAAAAATAGTGAGTGTGGAGGATGAGTCAGGTTTCAGAATGCTAATCAGATCGTATTAGTGGGCAATACAACGTTGCAAAGGAATACAAAGAAATCTGAAAAAGGAATGATGCCTCTCTCTTTCCCTTCTCAGTCTCTCCCTCCAATATTTGAATTAAAATGGTACTTGGAGCCACTGTTCTTTAGCAAAATGTGCCATCCGCACCTCACTGCTTCATTGTTGCCTTAAAAATTCATCAGCAACTAGAGGAAGGCCTCAGAACAGGAAGCCAGGAAATTCTTTTTACCCAGGCCAAGGACTCCTCCTCATTCTGCATCATACAGGTCAGACCGCCCAGGACAGAGGGTCCACATGAGATTTACCCATTGTGGCAGAGGCTGCTGGAGGTCCCCCAGCATCCGTTCTCTTCCTGAATAAGACAGCATCCAACCTAAGCTGAGCTGCCCTGACTAAAGAGTTTACTTCTGACATACCATGCCACTGGGAAAGGTCATGTTGAGTGAGTTATGGCAATGGGATGTAAACAGAAGTGATACGCACCAATTTTTGGACATGTCCTCAAAGGAAAGACATATGACTTTTTCTGCTTCTCCTTCTTACAGCTGCTTGGGCTTCAGACATGATGGCTGAGTTCAAGCAACCATTTTTAGACAATGAGGAAGGAACTAGTGCTCAAGGTCATTGTGAAGCTACCATGTCAGTCTTGGACTCCTTACTTCTGGGATTCATTTCTGTGACAGGAAAAGTTAGTTCTCTCCTACTGAATCTCTTTCTGGGGGGAGTTTTCTACTCAGCTGGAATGACCAAAGTCTCAGCTAGTAACAAGTCTCCTTCCATGTTGGTTTTCTGTGTGTCACTCTTGAGGGCTCATGGTAGGTGATGTTGGAAGGACAGTGTCTGAGGATTTAGAATTCATGTTCTTACTTTAAAAGAAAAGTTTTTCACTGACTGGCTCTAACTCAATATTTCTCAGTCTATTTCTCACTATAGACTCTTTTGAAAATTTATTTTGTTTGTTTTATTTTAATTTATTTGGCTTCATGGAGTCTTGGTTGTGGCATGTGGGCTTAGCTGCCTCACAGCTTGTGGGACCTTAGTCTCCTGACCAGGGATTGAACCCATATCTCCTGCATTGTAAAGAGGAGGCTTAACCACTGCACCACCAGGAAAATCCCTCACGATTGACTCCTTAAGGACCTTTTGAAGATATTGGTTTCCTAATCAACTCCTCCCAGGAAATTTTAGTATCACAGATACACTATGTATTTTTATATGCCTCATCATGCATTGGAAAAGGAAATGGCACCCCACTCCAGTGTTCTTGCCTGGAGAATCCCAGGGATGGGGGAGCCTGGTGGGTTGCCGTCTATGGGGTTGCACAGAGTTGGACATGACTGAAGCGATTTAGCAGCAGCAGCAGCATATATATACTTGTGCTTTATACATAGAAACTGCAGAATCTCTTTGTGTCACATAAAAAAAAAAACAGTCCTTGCTTTTTGAGGGTGATCTCACCCCTATTTAGGATATGATCTAACTACATTCTGCTAACCAAGGAGCAAGTTATAAACCAACCTATACAGACTTATAGATTGCAGGGAGAAATATCAATAACCTCAGATATGCAGATGACACCACCCTTATAGCAGAAAGCAAAGAGGAGCTGAGGAGACTCTTGAGGAAAGTGAAAGAGGAGAGTGAAAAAGCTGGCTTTAAGCCCAACATTCAAAAAACTGAGATCATGGCATCTGGTTCCATCACTTCATGGCAAATAGATGGGGAAACAATGGAAACAATGAGAGACTTTATTTTCTTGGGCTTCAAAATCACAGCAGATAGTGGCTTCAGCCACCAAATTAAAAGACACTTGCTTCTTGGAAGAAAAGCTATGACCAACCTAGAGAGCATATTAAAAAGCAGAGACATTCCTTTGCCAACAAAGTTCCATCTAGTCAAAGCGATGGCTTTTCCAGTAGTCATGTATGGATGTGAGAGCTGGACCATAAAGAAAACTGAGCACCAAAGAATTGATGCTTTTGGACTGTGGTGTTGGAGAAGACTCTTGAGAGTCCCTTGGACTGAAAGGAGATCCAAACAGTCCATCCTTAAGGAAATCAGTCCTGAATATTCATTGGAAGGACTGATGCTGAAGCTGAAGCTCCAGTACTTTGGCTACCTGATGCAAAGAACTGATTCACTGGAAAAGACCTTGATCCTAGAAAAGACTGAAAGCAAGAGGAGAAGGGGACAACAGAGGATGAGATGGTTGGATGGCATCCCCAACTTGATGGACATGAGTTTGAGTAAGCTCCAGGAGTTGGTGATGGACAAGGAAGCCTGGCGTGCTGCAGCCCATGGGGTGGCAAAGAGTCGGACATGACTGAGCGACTGCACTGAACTGATACAGACCTATGGGCTCATTAAGTTTGCTTCAGTCTCCGAGGCTCCTATAGCAAAATGCCACATTCTGAGTGACTTCAACGGCAGAAATTTATTTTCTCTTAGCTCTGGAGGCTGGAAGTCCAAGATCAAGGTGCCAACGGGGCTGGGTTCTACTGAGAACTATCTTCTTAGCTTGCAGGCAGCCTCACATGACAGATAAAGGAAGCTCTGTGGTTTCCTTCTTTCATTATTATAAAATTTTTATTTTAAACTTTTAATTTTGGATAATTTTAAACATATACCAAAGTAGGGAGAAGAGTATGCTATATCAGTGATCCCTAAACTTTTTGGCACTAGAGACAGGTTCAATGGAAGACAATTTTTCCCCGTATTGGTTGGGGGGAGGTTTCAGATTGATTCAAATGCATTATATTTGTTGTACACTTTACTTCCATTATTATTCCACTTTACTTCTTTTACAGTTCCACCTCAGACCATTAGGCATTAGATCCCAGAGGTTGGGGACCCCTGTGCTATATTAACTATCAATCATCTTCATCAATTATCAGCTCATGGAGACATTATTTTTCTTTCATTATATTGGTTTCAGGTGTAGGAATATGTGGTCAGTCATGTCTGTCTCTTTTTTTTTTTTTTACTGTTTATTTATTTTTTTTT
>ML660768.1:4286819-4357594 GCA_007570785.1 Antilocapra americana
CATATATATGGAATTTAGAAAGACAGTAATGAGAACCCAACATGGGAGACAACAAAAGGAACGCAGATGTATAGAATAGACTTGTGGACTTTGTGGATGAGGGTAAGGGTGGGATGAGATGGGAGAAGGGCATTGAAGCATGTTAATTGTCATGTGTCTAATCAATCGCCAGCCCAGGATTGATGCTCGGGACTGGTGCAGCGAGATTTCCTGGGGGGGGAGGGAGGAGGGAGGGGGGGACCCGGAGGGGAAGCATATGTAAACCCATGGTGATATCATAACAATGTATGGCTAAAACAATAATTATGAAAAAAAAATAAAAAAATAAAAAAAATAAATAAAAAATAAAAGTTCTTTTGGTGTATTTATTGGGGAGAGAGTGGTTTCCCCGTCCTATTCCTCCGCCATCTTAGTTCCCCCCCCCGCCCCGTGTCTGTCTCTGTAATGCGATAGACTGTACCCCACCAGGCTCCTCTGTCCATGGGATTTTCCAGGCAAGAATGCTGAACTGGGTACCATTTCCTTCTCCAGGGGATCTTCCTGACCCAGGGATTGATCCTGTGTCTGCTGCATTTCCTATGTTGGCAGGTGGATTCTTTACCGCTGAGTCCCTGTTCATGTGCTGGTTTCAGGTGTACAGCAAACTGTTTCAGGATATGCATATGCTGCAAAATGACCACAATAGGTCTAGTTAATGGTGCCTCTTCTTATAAGGACGTAAATCACACTCATAGAGCACCACCCTCATGACCTAATCACCTTCCAAATGTCCCACTTCCTAATACCATCACACTCGGGATTAGGTTTCAACACCTGAATTTGGGGGGGCACACACACTCGATCTACAGCACCCTGCAAGGTTGTCCCTACTTCCACGCTCTTGTCGTTTCTGTTCCTTCTGCTTGAACAGCTTGCCTGGATCTCCAGCTGGTTTGCTGCTGTCTGCCTTTCAGAACTCAACCCAAGGTCAGCACGCCTGTTGGAGCCCTCCTGCTCACGGAAGAAAGCCCGGTCTTTTGCTCCTGTGTCTCTATCACGTCACTTCCTTTTATTTTTCTCTTGGTAGCATTTTGCCAAGGTCTCTTATTTACAACCTTGTTTGCGACAGTGTTTGTTTCCACCTGATCGGATGTAAAGTTCCATGAAAGGCTTTTTAGTCGTGTCCACTCTTGTATCCCAAGCACCTAAAATAGGACCTGACACACAGCAGGCATTCAATAAAAGTGGAATAAATGAGGAAACCACCCCCTTTCACATTAGGCAGAACGAGCAGGCGCCCTTGCCATTTTCTTACCTGTATCACGCATGGAAGGTCTTTATCCCTCATTCCGACACTTCACTAGAGGTTACAAAGGACTTTCTTTTCCATTTTCTCATCGATGGTTCTCAGCCTCCCAGGCAGGGCAGGTATTATCGGCCCCATTTTGTCGGGAAGACCTCAGGGTCCTATATTTGGCTGGTAGAACTGAAGGCCTGCTGACCCAAGGCCAGCCTCCCTCCATTACCCTCACTCCTTCAGGGGGAAAGCAATCCCAGCCCCAACACCAGGAACCATCCATTATAGGGTCTCTACTTTCTAGCCTTGGACCCAAGGAAATGGCTCAATGCCTCAGCCAACCAGGCTCCAGGTCAGATGTTGATTCAATCAATGGCCACTAAGCTTTAAGTTGCACTTAGGAGTAACTGCAAAGATCTTATCCACCTTCCATCTCTGAACTTTTCCCCAGCAGGCCCTTGGGCTGGTCCCAGCCTCCTTCTGGGTGGGCATCACTAGCTCTCTGCTTCCATCACACTTGAAAGAATGGTCCCAGCTTAAATGTTATTTTTGGAACTGTGATATTAAGCACATTTTCAAAATAAACATAATCTCAAAGGAAAAAGTTTTAAATGTACTGATAATATATTGGGGGATATCCTCCTCATAATCTCTACAGGAATATAAATCTACATTCTCATAAGCAAAAGTAAAATTTCCAGGTGGCTTAGTGGTAAAAGAATCTGCCTGCAATGCAGGAGACCTGGGTTCGATCCCTGGGTCTGAAAGATCCCCTGGCGGAGGGCATGGCAACCCACTCCAGTATTCTTGCCTGGAGAATCCCGTGGACAGAGCAGCCACAGGATTATAGTCCATGGGGTCGCAAAGAGTCACACACAATTAAGCAACTAAAAACAAGCAAACAAAATCAATACTGTACTTATAAATCATAGTCTTTATTTTATCCAGTGGTATTTTATGAACATCTTGACAAGTCAGTGTTCTCCCACAGTATTATTTTAAATTCTGCTCTGTCTGTGCCGTATGAGTGTCTCACCATCTAATTTATCGCCTATTGTTGGCTGCTTACCTTCAATTTTTTGATGTTATAAATTGCAATTGTGGATACTTTTTCTTACTAATTTGTGCACATTCTTGATTCCTTACGATAAAAATTTTTAAGTGGAATTTTTGAATACCAAGGTAGATATACATCTTTAAGTTTATATATATAACATGTATATATACACACACATATAGATACACATTCATATATGTATATGCCAGTTTATATTTATGGAAGTTGTGTAGGAGAGAGCCTATTACCCACAATCTTGCCAAAATTTGATTATTTTTACAATTTTGCACATTTAGTAGCCATGTAACGGTATGCTATTTAGGTGTCTTTCTATGGCCATTTTAAAAAACTCAACTCAAGTTGCTGAAGACAAAAAGGCAGAAGATAGAGGAGGGAGAGATTGATATCTTGGGTAACTGCAAAGTACCAGGAGTAGATTACAGATCAAGAGAAGTTTGACTTAAGTTCAAAAACTTTGTTGCTGCTGTTGTTCAGTGACTCAGCGGCATCCTACTCTTTGTGACCCCGTGGACTGCCGCATGCCAGGCTTCCCTGTGCTTCATAACTCCCGGAGTTTGCTCAAACTCAGGACCACTGAGTCGATGATGCTCTCTAACCATCCATCTGTTGAAAACATTGAGAGGCCTCGTTTCTGAACTTGGCTTCTTCTCCTCTCTGGGTGGTGTCATCTCAGCTTCTGCGATGGAGGAAAGGAGAGTGCAATAAAACGGGTGGCCTTGGGAAGCCTGGGAAGTCAGCCTTGCTGGCCCTGGCTGGGCCCCCAGGACACGTGGCCCCCAGAGAACCAGCCAAAGGCGGGGCCTGGAAGGTTCTGGGTTACTGGTAGGCAAGGGGTCACTTCCTCAAAACCAAACCAGGGTATGGTTCAGCAAGCAGAGCAGCAGAACCATATGTAATTGTATAGTATTAAGGGAATTCATTGTTTCAAAAGGGAACATCAAAGCCGCATCAGATCATACTTGAATGTGGGTTTTTTATTTAAATTTATTTCATTGAAATATAGTTGATTCATGATGTTATGTTAGTTTCTGGTATACAGCAAAGTGATTCAGATCTTGTTTTTTCATTAACATCTTACATATATACATATATATCATATATAGATATATGATATTCATGTGTTTGTGTGTATATAATTATATATACAATGATTGGCAGTCCCTGGTGACTCAGATGGTAAAGATCTGCCTGCAGTGCAGGAGACCTAGGTTTGATCCCTGGGTCAGGAAGATCCCCTGGAAAAGGAAAGGACAACCCACTCCAGTATTGTTGTCTGGAGATTTCCATGGACAGGGGAGCCTGGTGGACAACAGTCTATGGGGTCAGGAAGAGTCAGACATGCTAAGCGACTAACACAGACATACATATCATGAGATAGATGGGCTTCCCAGCTGGGCGCAGTGTTAAAGAAACCAGCTGTCAATGCAGTATGTGGGACACTCGGGTTTGATCCCTGGGTTGGGAAGATCCCCTGGAGCAGGAAATGGCAACCCACTCCAGTATATTTGCTTGGGAAATCCCGTAGACAGAGGAACTTAGTGGGCTACAGTTCATGAGGCTGCAGAGTCAGATACGACTGAGAGACCAAGCATTAGCACTATATATATATATATCTAAAAGAATTTGCACTTGCTAATCCTAATCGCTACCCCTGAATGTTCTTAAAATATATTTACCCTTTCAAATTGCTCATAAGATAAAATCTTCAAGGAGGGCTTTCCCTCCCCTTCTTCTCTTACTCTTTTTTTTATTTTCAGTCTTGGCTTAATAATACTGTTCTTTGATCTGGGACAAACTGTAATCTCTCTGGGCTTCAATTCTCTCATCTGTAAAATGGGGTTACTAATTACCGTGTTAACCTGATGGGATAGCAGTAAGTCATCCTAAATAAGCAGGAACATGGATGGAGTCTGTTCAGTTCAGTTCAGTTCAGTTCAGTCGCTCAATTGTGTCTGACTCTCTGCAATCCCATGGACTGTGGCACACCAGGCCTCCCTGTCCACCACCAACACCCAGAGTTTACTCAAATTTATGTCCATTGAGTTGGTGATGCCATCCAACCATCTCATCCTCTGTCGTCCCCGTCTCCTCCTGCCTTCAGTCTTTCCCAGCATCAGAGCCTTTTCCAATGGGTCAGTTATTCTCATCAGGTGGCCAAAGAATTGGAGTTTCAGCTTCAGCATCAGTCCTCCCAGTGAATATTCAGGACTGATTTCCTTTAGAATGGACTGGTTGGATCTCCTTGCAGTCCAAGGGACTCTCAAGAATCTTCTCCAACACCACAGTTTAAAAGTATCAATTCTTCGGCACTCAGCTTTCTTTATAGTCCAACTCTCAAATCCATACATGACCACTGGAAAAACCATAGCATGATTAGATGGACCTTTGATGGCAAAGCAATATCTCTTCTTTTTAATATGCTGTCTAGGTTGGTTGTAACTTTTCTTCCAAGGATCAAGCATCTTTTAATTTCACAGCTTCAGTCACCATCTGCAGTAATTTTGGAGCCTCCAAATATAAAGTCTGTCACTGTTTCCACTGTTTTCGCATCTATTTGCCATGAAGTGATGGGACTAGATGCCATGATATTAGTTTTCTGAATGTTGAGTTTTAAGACAACGTTTTAACTCTCCTCTTTCACTTTCATCAAGAGGTTCTTCAATTCTTTGCTTTCTGCCATAAGAGTGGTGTCATCTGCATACCTGAGGTTATTGATATTTCTTCCAGCAATCTTGATTCCAGCTTGTGCTTCATTTCTCATGATGTACTCTGCATATAAGTTAAATAAGTAGGGTGACAATATACAGCCTTGACATACTCCTTTCCCCACTGGATGGAGTCAGTGGGGATTAAATTTTTGAACCCTTTGTAACATGAGGATCAATAGTACTTGATGTGAAGGTAGGGGTCAGGTGTTGGAAAATTTGACTGGTGTTTTTTGTAGAAGAGGAAGCTGACACGAAATGAATTTATTCAGAATTTATTCCCTGGTTTGGCAGGGAAGGTGAATAGTGAGCTTGATTTTTGACAGACTTAGCAGCAGGTGTCCAGCCCATGGAGGGAAGTCTGAAATCCATTCCAGGTCCCTGGAAATGGATGTCCGGAACCCTGGAAGCAGATGGGCTGAACCCTAAGGCATTGCCTCTTAGCTGCATGCACCTATATTGTTTAAGTCCTGTCTGGCTCTGTGGGATCCTCTGGTCCTCAGCCTGCCAGGCTCTTTTGTCCATGGAGATTCTCCAGGCAAGAATACTAGAGTAGGTTGCCATGTCCTCCTCCCGGGAATCTTCCTGACCCAGGGGTGGAACCTGCGTCTCTTATGTCTACATGTATTGGCAGGTGGGTTCTTTACCACTGGCCTCTTACCTACCCACCTAAATATTACCAAGCAGGACCTCCAGTGTTTGGAAAACTTATATAAAATCAATACACCAAATGGGAACTTTCTGTAGTTTTAATGCAGCTTGTGTGAAAAGCAAGCAAGCTCTTCCTCTCTCAGGCTGGAACTCATCAGGCAGTGACAATTTGAAATTTACGACTCAGACATTTAACATGTTTCAAGGAGAACATTATCATCTGAAAACCTTGTAAAGAGAAATGTGTCTGTGCTAAGAAGCGACACTATCTTCCTTTTGTAAAGAGACCCCCATCATTTACATTTTTACTTTGCTTTCCTCTTGTGTTAAATAATTCTGCCATTTTCTTCAAATGCAAATTATATTTCTGAAAATTTCTCAAATGTGGTTATATTTTTCAAGAAAAAAAAAAAAGTGGGGAGAGAGTATTTTTCCTGTGACAAGTATGTAAAATCTGTGGCCATCTCCCGGGTCTCTAACTCCTACCGGGTCTGGTTAAAAAAAGAAATGTGCTAGTTTCATCTGTTGTTTTCTGCGTGGAAATGCAATGCCTGTCAGAGAGTGGCTCCTTGCATCTTGACGGGCTAGGGAGCTAGCCATTCGGATAAACATTGAATTATTCAGTATTAATGTATGAAACCTTAAACTTGGGGTGGGAAGGGCCTTCAGGGTCACCAGATGATAGCTACTCTCCTCCCTTACTGCATTTCCAGTAAATCTCTCCATATACTGGTACTCAGCCAGAGCTTTCATATCTCCAAAAGTATCCTCCAACTAAGATAATCAAATTAAATTTCAGTTACATATAAAATTTTCCTCCCATTGATCTTCGTTATCACTGGGGCCTTATCCTAGGTAAGAGTCGGTGCTAAGTAGTCGGTCATGTTGGGCTTTGCAGACAGACATTTTAGGGTTCAAATCCTTCACCTGATCCATGGATGATATTTTGAGCATCATCTCTATCTCCTGGGAGGTCATCAGAAGTGAAGAACATCAGGCTCCACTTCAAGCTCACTGAATCATAATCTTTTTTTTTTTTTTTTTAAGATTTTTATTGCTGTTTAGTTGCTTTACAATGTTGTGTTAAACTTCTCCTGTACAGCAAAGTGTATCGGCCACATGTATACATATATTCCTTCTTCTCTGGAGTCCCTTCCAATCCAGTTCACCGTAGAGTGTTGAGCAGGGTTCCCCATGCAATGCAGAAGGTTCTCGTTAGTTTCTGCATGTAATCAGTGCTTATATGTCAGTCTCAATCTCCGGGTTCATTCCACCGCCTACCCCCTTGATATCCATATGTTCATTCCCTATGTCTGTGTCTCTACTTTTGCTTTGCAAATAAGTTCATCTGTATGAATCATCATCTTTTTTTTCATAAGATCCCCAGGTGATCCTCATACATTGTAAAGACTGAGAATTCTAGCTCTAAGAACTCAGTTAACCACCCACACACTCAGTTTCTTGTCTGAAAATTGAGATAGTCTCAAAAGGTTCCCTTCACCTATAACACATTAAAATAACAAACACAGAATTCATAAAAATCTACTGGCAGAATATTTTAAATAAGGAAAATCTGTTAATCTTGATAGAAAGTATAGGGCAGTTTTGAAATAAACTGTTATTTAGACCCTATTGAAAAATTACAACCCAATAGAAAATTCTGAAGAGAATATCAAGAAAAGATCAGGATATGATTCCATTTAATAAATAGGAAAAAATTAGAGACACACCAAAAAGCCTGCAGTGATTATATATAGGTGATGTGATTAGCAATGTTTATTTACCTGTCAGTATCTCCTCCCCAACCCACATTTATTAAGTATATCTGATTTAATAGCAATGGGGAAAAAACCAAGCACCTTATTTTTTGATCAACAACGATCAAAGAGAAGATGTAAAATTTTCAAGTCTTACAAGCGAATACAGAATTCATTTTATAGTGAATGTACCCAATATGTTCTTCATCCTACAGAATACATCCTTCAGCTATTGTCTTTCAAGGCCCAACTCAAGTCCCACTTCTTCCAATCCAACATTTTATATGCTCTGAGGTCAGGGATCTTATTTGAATAAACTCTGCAGCCTCTTTGGACAAAGAAAGCAACACTGATTAGGTACAAAGGAAATATGAAAGAAAGGGAAGGAAGGAAGGAACGGGGGAGGGAGGGAGAGGGAAGGAGGAGGAAGGAAGGACAAAAGGATGAAGGCGCAGGCAAGACTCAGCGCTAATTGGACTCCAGCCCCTCTGGACTCCTGCAGAACATTCCTGAGCCGTGTCTGCCTATTAACAAAGGGCCTCGCATGCTTCCTCTTGTGTCATGGTCTTGCTTCCCCAGTGCAATCTCAAGTACCATTAAAAAGAGGAAAACACAGGGCTTAAAAACGTGGGTTTGAACAATTCTTTCTGAAGGCGGCGTAGTTTGGGAGACACACTTTATTCCTAGTCCTGGAGAGACAGGGTGGTTAACAATGCAAGGAAGGGCAAGGTGGGGCCACAGATGCTCTATCGGGCTTTTTAAATTTACCAACATACCAGAGCATCTTGAGTGTGTATGCATACTAGCAGTGCTTCAATCCATGAGGCGAACACTGATAAACGGCATGGTGAAGCAGACGAGCTCACGTTAGATCGGGAAATGTCAATGTTTCTCTTTCAATAGCTTATACAAAAACTGGACAACAAACAAGACAGATACAAGAGACCTGAACAACACGTATGGTCACGTGACCTAACTGAACTTGATAGCACACATTATGGCAGACATAACGTTCAAGTGCAATGCACTATTTATCAAAATAGACTCTTCTCTAGGTCCCAAAAACTAGCAATAATTTAGATTAAATTCATGCAAAATATAATCTCTGAACATATTGTTTTTTTATTGAAGACAGCTCTTTTGCCTCTTTTCTGTTGGCCCATATTTGTTCCCCTCTAACATTAGGACTGATGTTGAAGCTGAAACTCCAATACTTTGGCCACCTGATGTGAAGAGCTGACTCATTGGAAAAGACTCTGATGCTGGGAAAGATTGAGGGCAGGAGGAGAAGGGGACAGCAGAGGATGAGATGGTTAGCTGATGGAATTACTGACTCAGTGGACATAGGTTTGGGTGGACTCCGGGAGTTGGTGATGGACGGGAGGCCCAGCGTGCTGCGCGGTTCATGGGGTGGCAAAGAGTCGGACACAACTGAGCAACTGAACTGAACTGAACATTAAAAGAACCTAATTGTAAGAATCAGATCACCCGGCAATTTAACCTAGCTCTTAACTTATACCCTCCTGGATGCACACCATGCCTTGCTTAACTTGTTGATTCTTTTCATAGATAAAGAGAAGTAAGAATGAAGTAGTTAAAGAAAGACTGGCTCTCCACCCCCTACAGCCCCCTTGTCAGTCCTGCAAGGACAAGATAACGTCTGAAGAGTCAGCCAGTCTGAAGGCAATGAAGAATGTTGCAGAATCCAAACTCCTGCCTTGATGATTCACTGAGACAGCCCCCCTCCCCACCCTGCCTTATATTCCCTTTGAAAGCTGTCACGGCTGAGCAGAACCTTTGCAGCTGGTCTTGGGACATGAGTCTACTTTCTCCCCAGATTGCCAACTTTTCTAATTAAAGCAACTTCCCTTCTACTGATACTTGCCTCTTGATTTGTGGCTTTGGAGTGGTAAGCAGCCAAACCTGAGTTCGATAATAGGTTAGAAACCAGAAATAGAAATATATATGAAAAAATTCTAAATAACTGGATACTAAGTAACACACTCAAGTATCAGTGAAAGTGAAAGTTGCTCAGTCCTGTCCGACTTTTTGTGACCCCGTGGACTGTACAGTCCATGGAATTCTCCAGGCCAGAATACTGGAGTGAGTAGCCCTTCCCTTCTCCAGGGGATCTTCCCAATCCAGGGATTGAACCCAGGTCTCCCATGTTGTGGAGGGTTCTTTACCAGCTGAGCCACAAGGGAAGCCCAAGAATACTTGAGTGGGTAGCCTATCCCTCCTCCAGCAGATCTTCCTGACCCAGAAGTCGAACCGGGGTCTCCTGCATTACAGATGGATTCTTTACCAATTGAGCTATCAGGGAACAGGAGAAGTCAAAAGGGAAATTAGATACTATTTTGAAATAAATGAAAATGCAAACGCCATGTAATACAATTTGTGGGATGCAGCTAAAGCAGTAGTTAAATAAAAAACATACAACACTAAACATCTATGTTAGAAAAGAAAATGGTAAAATCTTCTTATCTTAAGAAACTAAAAAGAGCAAATGAAATTCAAAGTAAAATGAAATAAATAGTAAAAATTGAACTGAAAATCAATGAAATAAAAAACAGAAAAGCAATTTAAAAATCAGTGCATTCAGAGTGTTTTTTTTCCTAGAAGAGAGGTGAATGATTAGGAAAAAAAAGAAAGAAACAGTCAATTAGCAATATTAGGAATGTGAAACATGACATATAAATAGATTGTACAGATTTTAGCATGATAATAAAGTTATATTAGAACTTCCCCAGTGGTTCAGCAGTAAAGAATCTGCCTGCAGTGCAGGAGACTCAGGAGATGGTGGTTCAATTCCTGGATTAGGAAGATTCCCTAGAGGAGGCAATGGCAGCCTACTTCAGTATTTTTGCAGGAAAATCCCATGAACAGAGGAGCCCACTGAACACACACACACATACACACACACACACAAACTGACTTAAGAAAAAGAGACAAAAAAACTTTATATTGATTAAGAAAGTTGAATATGTAATTAAAAACCTTCCCACAAAGAAAACACCAGGCCTGGATGGTTTCCATAATGAATCCTACCAAAGATTTAACAGAAAAATAATAACAATTCTATTCAATCTGTTTCAGAAAACTGGCAACATGTTCAACTATAGTACATAGAAAATCCAAATGAGTGTATAGAAAATGTATCTAAACTAATAAGTTACTTTAGGATGTTTGTAGGATACAAGATCAATACACAACAGTCAACTATATTTCTATATACTAGGAATGACTATTGGAAATTGAAATTAAAAAATTAGCATCAGTAAATATGAAACGCCCTGGAGAAGGGCATGATAACCCACTACACTATTCTTGCCTGGAGAATCCCAAGAACAGAGGAGCTTGAAGGCTACTGTCCATAGGGTCAAAAAGTGTTGGACACGACTGAAGTGACTTAGCATAAATATGAAACAAGAATGAGATGGAATGAGAGTGGACTATATGAAACACTCACCTCAGTCCCAGAACTTAAAGAGGCACCAAAAAATGACAAATGATATTATAATCTTTTAAAATACCAAGTTTAATGCAGAAGTTTGTCCTTAGTGAAATATCAAAATTGTAAATGAAGACAGAATGCTGTTTGGTTTGTGATTCTGCATTATTGTGCAAGAGGAATAGTTTATGCCAATCAGTTGGTGGTTGCAAGACTGGTATACTAAAGATTACAAAACTGAGACAATTAAAGAGCTCATAAAACTGGAAAGTTGTACTGTGTTTATGGGTCAGAGGACTTTGTTTTGTTAAGCAATCTGTTTTTCCCAAACTGATCTATAGATTTCACAATTATAATCAAAATCCAAATATAATTTTCTGGTAGAATTTAGAAAGTTGATTCTAAAATTCAATTGAAAAGAACAGAATAGCTAAAACAATTTGAAAAAGAAGAGCCAAATTGGGAAACTTTTGCCACCTGACTTCAGTGTGTCCTGTTGTTCTCAGTTGCTTGATCGTAACCCATGAACTGTAGCCCACCAGGCTCCTCTGCTCATGGGATTCTCCAGGCAAGAATACTGGAGCGGGTTGCCATTTTCTCCTCCAGGTCAATATGTCTTATTAATCCATAAACAGAAACATTGAGTAGTTCCTTCAAGACAGACAAACAGAGCAATGAAATAGAATCAGTATCAGTCAGTTCAGTTGTTCAGACATGTCAAACTCTTTGTGACCCCATGAACGGCAGCACGCCAGGCCTCCCTGTCCATCAAAAACTCCCAGAGTCTACCCAAACCCATGTCCATTGAGTCAGTGATGCCATCCAGCCATCTCATCCTCTGTTGTCTTCTTCTCCTCCTGCCCCCAATCCTTCCCAGCATCAGGGTTTTTTCCAATGGGTCAACTCTTCGCATGAGGTGGCCAAAGTATTGGAGTTTCAGCTTCAACATCAGTCCTTCCAATGAACACTCAGGACTGATCTCCTTTAGGATGGACTGGTTAGATGGCCTTGCAGTCCAAGGGACTCTCAAGAGTCTTCTCCAACACCACAGTTCAAAAGCAGGTGCTCAGCCTTTTTCACTGTCCAACTCTCACATCCATACACGATCATAGATAATTCAGAAATTGACCTATGCATATACGATCAATTAATTTTCAACAAAGATGCAACAATAGCTCAGTGGAGAAATAAAATATTTTTAACATGATTAGATATCCATTTGACAAAAATTGTGTTTTTAAAAATTTTTTGATTATTTCATAATGATTCTCAAATAGTTTGAGTAAAACTCCAAACTATAAAATTTATAGAAGAAAGTCTTATGATTTTGGGTAAGGCAAAGATTTCTTAAACATAATATCTAAAGCATGATTTATAAAATAAAAATTATAAAATGGGCTTTCATCAACATTAAAGATGTTTGCTCTGTAAAATATCCTGCTAAGAAAATGATAAGAGAAGCCAATGGGAGAAAATAATAGCAAATCATATATCTAATTAAGGACTGTGCTTGGGATTATCTGCTCAGTCATGTACAATCCTTTGCAACCCAACTCTTTGTGGCCCTCCAGGCTCTTCTGTCCATGAGGATTCTCCAGGCAAGAATACCAGAGTGGGTTGCCATGCCTTCCCGCAGGGGATCTTCTCAACCCAGGGATCACACCCAGGTCTCCCACATTGCAGACAGATTCTTTACCATCTGAGCCACCAGGGAAGCCCAAGGACTTGTATCCCTGGATATATAAAGAACTCTCAATACCAAATAAGAAAATAAACCCCTTTTCTCAAATAGGCAATACATTTAAAATAGACACCGCACCAAAAAAGATATAGAGACCAAAGACAAACATGTGAAAAGAGTTTCAGTACCATTAGGTATCAAAGAAATGCAAGTTAAAATGCAAGTTAAATGTATGCTAGTCAGTCATGTCTGACTCTTCGTGACCCCATAGACTGTAGCCTTCCAGGCTCCTCTGTCCGTGGGATTTCCCAGGCAAGAATACTGGAATGGGTAGCCATTCTCTTCCCCAGGGGATCTTTCCAGTCCAGGGATCAAACCTAGATCTTCTACATTACAAGTAGATTGTTTACTGTCAGAGCCATGAGGGAAATCCCCTACATATATATTAGAATAACTAAAATTAAAAAGAATAAGCATTTTTAAGTTTAGGCGAGGATATGCAGTGACTAGAATTCTCATGTACTGCTGATGCAGATGTAAAATAGTTCAACCACTTTGGAAAACAGTTTAGCCATTTCTGTGAAAGACTAACATTAACATGCACCTGGTTTATGTCTAATCACTAACTCCTAGAAATGTATACAAGAATACATGCTCAGGAACTGTCAGATAAGCATGTCAAGTATTATAAGTCAAAATGCTACGTATTCCACTATTTTAATTTAAAAGCAACTGCAGACAATAAGCAAATAAACACTTGCAAGAGCATGGCTGAATTGGTGGAAAGTACAAAACGAGTCGTTATCTCTGGACCTCTGCAGATGTCCAAGTAAAGACCCGTACAAGAATGCTCAGAGACGCATTCTTTGTGACACCTCCAAAAAGGAAACCAGCCAGAGTTCCACCAGTAAATGAATGGATAAACAATTGCTACTATAGCCATACAATGGAATAGTACTCAGAAATGAAAAATAATGAAATGACTTCATGTTCCACTAGAGTCATCAAAAATAATGAATTATTGATGAACACAATGTGATGAATCTCCAAATAATTATGATGTATGAAAACATTCAGAACATCCTGTCCCTTAAAAAGATAACATATGGAATGACTTGACTTATATGTAATATTTCAGAAAATTCCAAGTAATATATAGTGACTAAAAACAGATCAATGGTGCCTGGCAGAAACAAATGAAAGGGAAATTGGAGCAATTTCCCTTTCTTCAAAAAGGGCACAGGAAGCTTTTGAGAGTGATGGGATATCCATTATCGGAAGTGTTGGCTTCATGGATGTACACATATGTCAAGGCTTGTCAAATGGTACACTTTGAATATGATTGGTTGGTTGTGCATCAACTATACCTCCATAAAGATGGTAACAAATAAAGCATGTACCTGGTATGGAGGGGCAGTGGAGCTGGCCTCAGAGAGCAGGGAAGCCAAGGCCAAGATGCCATGAGGACCCTCTCTCTCTCCTGATTTCTCTCTACAGGTCAGTTTCTCTCTGTTTCTCTATGGAGGTGAAGGCCTTAATCCTTAGAGGAAAGCCAAGGGATGTCCTTCGAAGGACATGGGCATAGGAGAAAGACAGACCTGAGTTAATACAAGATTTACCACTTTCCTGCTTTGTGATTCTGGAAAAGATCAAAACCTCAGTGCTATAATCAGGAAAGCAGAGGAACTACTTACTTTGCAAGGTTGTTGTAGGCATTAAAGAGATGAATGGGAAATCATAAGAAGGGTGTAGTGGACCTGCCAAACACTAGATCTCTTTCTTCTTCACATACCAACCCTGTTTTTCAGGGTTCTCCAGAGAAGCAGAACCACTCAGGTGCATTTATATAGAGACTTATTTTATGCAACTAGCTCTTGGAGGTCAGTAAGTTTGAAATCTATAAGACAGGCCATGGGCAGGCGACCCAGGGAAGAGCTGCTGTTGAAGCCTTGAGTCTGAAGGCCATCTGTGGACAGAATTCCTTTTTCTTGAGGGGCACTCAATCTTTTCTCTTAAGGGCTTTGACTGATTGAGTGAGCTCCATCCACATTATGAAGGGTAATTTGCTTTACTCAGTCTCCTGATTGAGTTATCATCAGGATATCTAACCCAGGCTATGGGTTACATATCTAAAACATACTCCACAGCAATAGCTAGACTGATGTTTGGTCAAATAACTGGGCGCCATCCTCTAGCCAAGTTGACTCGTAAAATTTATGATCCCACCAACACTTTGAACTTCAACTATTTGGAGAGGACGATTTTGATGATGTGCACTGTTCTCTCTCAAAACTAAACATTTTTAGATTCTCTTTCCCATTCCGTGGCTAGTGACTCTTCCTTTGCTTTCAGTCCTAAGCTCTTTCATGTCTTCCTTCCCAGAGACTTAGAAATTCACCCCCAACCCCACTCCACCCAGTGATATTAGATCCAAGCTCCAGCATTTATGGACTTCATTTCCTCTGCATCTTGAAATGGCCTCGCTCTTAGAGTTCAACCAACTGCCTTGCTTAAAGAACTTGAGTTTGCAATGAAGTACCAACATTTTTTTTAAGATGCAAGACTCTTTCCTTCCATTAGGGCTTGACAATTTTATGAGAGATCAGAAAACACAGGATGAGCCCTTGGGCTTCAGCTATGGGCCATATGCTGTGAGCCAGACTGCATCAGAGCTAAAGAATTTTAATTCCTTCACAATAAGGTTTAGTCTTAGCTTGTAAGGCTGTGCCTGGGCTGGGAATTTAAACGTCTAAGAAAAGGCAAATAGGTTGCAATTTCATTGCTTCTAAACATGTGACTGCCTCAGGGGTTTCTGATTTATTTATTTTTTTAATGGGGTGTGAGGCTATAAACCCTTCCTGCTGGCAGGCTGGCAGGCCATGCACATTTTTAGAGCTGCACCAAGAATGGGGTTGGGAAGCTGACTGAGCCCCTGTAATTAAAACCATGCTCAGCAAATGCTTCTGATTCCAGGGGTCACATCAGATTTCATCTAAAACATTCTTTTTGGTCCCCTCTTAACCCAGCCTTGACTTCTGAGCATTCACATCATTACAGAGTGGAGGGTGGGAGGAAACGGGGCGGGGGGGGGTGGCAGAAGGATTCAGAATTGGGTTTTGCTTGTAATTACAATTGGACATTTGCAGCACAGCATCCATAAGGAGTTTTTGTGGTGCTGTTTCTCTCATTAACAGTTTTGTTCCTTTTTTTTTTTTTTCTGGGTTCTTTGAAAAAGGTAAGACTTAAAATGAACTGTTTTACTACTGCTACTACCCCTGGTCATTCAAATCTCACATCTAACTCCTATCGTTTTCTGATGGGAAAATACACTGTCGTTCTTATTTGCTTTAGCCAACATTTCCAAATGTCAGCAGAATTTTTTTTTTTTTTTTTTTACTTGCAGGTATCATCTGTTGAAATTGGACTCGGCCTTCACCTAAATATTTACCATAAAGAGCTTCACTTTGGATGAATGTTTTTGTTTAGCGCCTGAAAAGTCTGTGTAGTGGATGAAATCTTCAACCGTTCAAACTAGGGAGCCTTAGTCCAAAACAGCTCCGCAGTTCTTGGCCACACTTTGGAGATCTGGAAGCGCTCGTGTCCACTATCCAATCTGATGAGAAAAAGAGGGCACACAAAGCTTCGCTAGGTAGACTGTGTTAGCCATTTGTTTTCTCTGTAACAACCAGCATCACGTTTTAGAAGTTTCGGCACGTGTGTCTGCCACTTCACGTTAGTTTGGGTACAGTGGCCCCCACATACGAACCTTCAAGTTGCCGATGTGTGTCCGCATGCCCAACCACGTGAGTCAGCTCACGTATCCGTTGTGCATCGTCACATGTGTGCATCCTCTACAAGTGGTTGTGCTTTTGCGTACTTTACTGTACAGTACTACAGAGTACAGCATCTTTATTTCAAGCCCAGGATGTCCAGAACAAGTGTAAACACAGTGGTGATGCAGCTGACATTTGCCTGTTCACCCAGTGCCAGTCCCTGGATGCTAGTTGTTGTACTATACTACTGTACTTCTCAAGGTACTGCACCCTAAGATTAAAAATGTTTTCTTTATGTTTGTTTGTTTTTTTATGTATGTCAAAAGGACTATAAACCTATGACAGTACAGTACTATATAGTCGATTCTGTTAGTTGGGTACCTAGGCTAACTCTGTTGGACTAACAGATTGGACTTATGAACTTACTCTTTCGCATACATTTTACCAACAACGTGGGAAGGAGGAGGTAACAAGTTTGAGGGTACCTATTTTAGTTATTATAGTTGATATTTACTGAGCACCTGTGGAGTGCTGATTGGCATGCTGGCACTAAAGAAGGCAACATCAACTCCCTTCTTCTCTCTGCCTCAGGTTCTATCTGGAAAAAAATGATGCCCAGCCAGTGTGAGGCAGCTAACTGTCTCACCACAGGGGTTGGGGAAGAAACCCTGATTGTGGTATCTGTTGAACACCCTTGGTAGCTTAGCTGTAAAGAATCCGCCTCCCAGTGCAGGAGCTGCAAAAGACACAAGTTCGATCCCTGGGCTAGGAAGATCCCGTGGAGAAGGAAATGGCAACCCACTCCAGTAGTCTTGCCTGGAGAATCCCATGGACAGAGGAGCCTGGCCAGCTATAGTTCATGGAGGCACAAAGAGTCAGACACAACTGAGCATGCACACAAGATGTAAGGAATCCCACAACGGCCGACTTCCTTGAACAAAAGAAGACCACACAAAGCTGGAGAGAGATGCTCACAGTCCCCAGGCCACCGTCTCCTGTCTCCAGGACCCTGATCCACTGAATCCAGCTCCTGTACTGCCTTTGCTCCAGAGCCATCTTTGAGTCTCGCCAACCCTCTGCCCTCTCCCCCAACATCCATCAGAGTATCTGGGACCCCCTAGGGCAACTCATGTCTCTCTGTGGAATAAGTGAATATTCAGTAGGAAATTAAAACTCTGAATTTTGAGCATTAGCTAAAGGCTATGTAGACAAACACACCCTTATCTATCTATAAACTTGCAGGATCCCCTATAAAGTGGGTAGTGGCTCCCCTCTCTCTGCGGTTCATGTGCTTCCAGAAGAAGAGCAGCTCCATAATCACGTTCTCTTCCTGGACTTTGCCTGGCAAACCCACAGGCTGCCGTTGGTGGTGACATGGCCTGTGGCTTTCAGTCTTGCTTTGTGGTTTCCCTAACACGAAACCTTAAACCAACCTCTTGAAAGAAGCTACATGGGAAGTAATGATCCTCAAAAATGAATGCAATGTAACAGCAGAGAAGACATTTAATTAGCCACCATAATAGCGTCGTTCAGGCTTCTCCTTTTCTTTTCTTTCTTTTAAAAATAAGTTCAGTGACTAACAATTGTGGGCACTGCTGCCTTAGTCCTTTTAATGCAAAGCCTGGGACAGAGCTGGGGGGTGGGGGAGGGGGCAGGGTGAGTCTATTCTTTGCATTCTAATTTTACACACAGCCTCATCTGATTCCTTTCACAGTAATAATAGTAATAATTTTCTAAAGCAGCCCCTCAAACAGAGAGGGGAGGGTTGTCAAGGCGCAGTGAAATAGTGTAGACCTACAGGAGTTTGGGAGCTGAGAAGTATCTGGGGGGAGCTCCCTGGGGGTGCAGTGGTTAGGACTCATTGCTGTCACTGTAGTGACCCAGGTTCAGTCCCTGATCGGGGAACTAAGATTATGCAACAAGGGGGGCGGGCAGTCCGACCCCTCCCCAAACCATCTGGGGTGCCTACTGCCAAGTCTTTTAGCAAGTTCGATAAACAGTTTCCACTCTGTGTAGTGGGACTTCCAGAGCCAAGGTGGGAGGGGGCAAGGCTGAGTCAGTGATGATGGAGAATCTCTAACTGTGAGGGACTTAGAAGTGGCACAAGGGAGACCTAGCCAAGATCCCAAGTGATTTAGGGTGGTTTGGGGAGGGGCTGATGGACATGCATAAAGGTAGCTCAGACCCTCGCCACTCCCAGAAGCTGCCATTTGGATCCCCCTCGGACTGCCCTCTTGTGACTTCTTTTCCCTTCAAGGCCCCCCTTTGATAAAGGGCGTTGTGATAAAGCAGCATCGCTGGCATGTGTGAACTCGAGGTGATTGGCAACTGCAGCCTTGGGTTAGTCATCTAATCTAACTGGGACTCAGAGTCCTCCTCCGTTACAGGGGGCCAGGGAAGTCCCAACCTTAGATACCTTGTGGACTATGTCGAGTTTAGCCCTGAGGGGGACGCGTGTGGTTTTTCACTGAGAAACAATGGGGAAAGCTGCAGGTAAAAGTTCAGGGCAGCAGACTGAAGTCAGCAGTTCAGGGATGATCCCATCTGAGAAGTGTTTATGTGAGCAGGGGTGGAGGGGAGCGAGGGATTTGGTGAGCAACAGAGAATGAGGAACATTTGTGGGGCTTGCAGTGCTGTGCCCCCTGGTCCCCTCCAGCTGGAAAGATTTATGGCCCCAGCTGGGGGAAGGTTGTGACAGCTCTCAGCTGCCAGCCCTCAGCAACCAAGAGCCCCTTCACCCAAGGTGGCCCCTCTCCCTCGGGGCCCCCACATCCTAAGACTGACTGCCCTGGGGAACTGGAGGCCCGGCTCCTTATGCCAGTTTGGGACGACTCTGAAGGACCACCCAGCCTCTGGCTTCTGCTGAGTTCGCCAAGGCCTCATTAGACTGCTCCTGTGACATAGTAAGAACTGCATGTTTGGTCTCTGTCCTCCTTCCCATGGGCTTCCCACATGGCACTGTGGGTAAAAAACTCACCTACCAATGCAGGAGACTTAAGAGATGCGGGTTCAATTCCTGGGTTGGAAAGATCCCCTGGAGGCGGGCATGGCAACTCACTCACTCTAGCCTTCTTGCCTGGAGAATGGACACAGGAGCCTGGTGGGCTACCATCCATGAGGTCAAACAGGATGGGACACAACTGAAGTGACTTAGCACGCACACACTCCCTCCTTCCCCTGCCTCCTGGCACAAAGCTCCTGAAACCCCTGGAGTCTCTGAATGAAATCTCTCTCCTGTATGTTAATGAGATGCTTGGTGACTGGAGTTCCTGCAAAGAATCAGAAGGGTGCTGGTGGCCAGGAGAACTAAGCATCAGAGCAGAGGGTTGGAATTTTCAGCCCTTCCCTTTGACCTCCAGGGAGAGAAAAGAGACCAGAAGTTGAATTAATCACAGCTGCCAATGATGTAATCAATCAAGCTTATGTAATGAAGCCTCCATAGAAGTCCTCTGTAATGATATTTGGAGAGCTTCTGGGTTGATGAACATGTGGAGGTTCTGGGAAGATGGTGGATCTGGAGATGGTGTTGGAAGCTTTGTGTCCCTTCGCCCATACCCAGCCCTGTGCATCCAGTCCAGCTGGCCCCTCCTGCGTTGTATTCTTTTATAACGAGTCAGTAAGCTAGTAAGTGGGGCTTCCTTGGTGGCTCAGACAGTAAAGAATCCACCTGCAACACAGGAGCCCCGGGTTTGATCCCTGGGTCAGGAAGATCCCCTGGAGAAGGGAATGGCAACCCACTCCAGTATTCTTGCCTGGAGAATCCCATGGACAGAGGAGCCTGGCGGGTGACAGTCCACGGGGTCACAGGGTTGGGCACAAATGAGTGACTAAGCCACCCAAACCACCACAAGCTGTTGTCTCAAGTTCTGTGAGCCATTTTAGCAGATTATTGCCCCTGAGGAGGAGGTTCTGGGAAACTCTGACTTAGAGCTGGTTGGCTACAAGTGCCAGTGACGACCTGGACTTGCAGTTGGCATCTGAAATGGATAGGGGTGGACAGTCTGGTAGGGTGGAGTCCTCAACCTTGGAGAGTCAGTGCTAGCTCCGGGGAGATAGTGTCAGAGTTGAATCAAATTGTAGGGATGCCAGCTTCTGCAGTTGGAGAATTGTTTGGACCCAAAATTTCACACATTTGGTGACCAGCGGTGAAGTAATGTGAGTAGCAAAATAGAAGAAAACCAAGATTTTTCTTCAGAGTTTGGAAAGCACAGAGAGAAATAAGAGCTTTTCCCCTTCAGCACCACAGGCTGCCCTTCCCCTCTGCCCACTTCTACAAGAGTCCTCCTCCACGAACTTCCTTTGAAGATTGAAGGCAGGAGGAGAAGGGCATGACAGAGGACGAGATGGTTGGATAGCATCACTGACTCAATGGACATGAGTTTGAGCAGGCTCTGGGAAGTGGTGATGGACAGGGAAACATGGCGTGCCACAGTCCATGGGGTCGAAGAATCAGACACGGCTGAGCAACTCAACTGAACTGAGATGTTGTAAGAGGTTGGCTCTCATCTGCTCTGAAGCTGTGAGTACAGGGCTGATGTGAAGGACAAGATGGTGTCTGATTATCCACTGGCTCCTCCATGGAAGCCTGGGATCTGGAACGCCAAGGTTCTTCAGCCACATACAAAAGGGGAGCTCTTTGTAAGAACACGTCTCCTGCTTGAGTAGCCCCCAGACCTCTGACAGAGACAGCTTAGCTGCCTGAGGTCAACCAAACCTCAGGGCAAGTTGTCTGTATGATCCTCAGCCTTTGTTGCCTCTGTCCAGAAAACCTGAAGCCAACTACCTTTTTTTGAATGACCGTGGAGACCAGAAGCAGAACCTGCAGAGGTTATGTGAAATGAGCTCATCTCTGCCTGCAAGTGGCAAGGTTGAGAGAAAACATGTCTGCCTGATTAGGAAAAAAAGACAGCATCTTTCAAAGACTCAAGAAAATGGGAGATGAGCTCTTGACTGTTTGGTCATTGTTAGGCATCTCTGTGTCAATTCCTCCACCAATTCACCCTCACCTCGCTCCTGTGAAGTGGGCGTCATCAGCTCTAGGGTGGATATGCTGATGGTACACAGTGATACACCCCTCCTCCCCAATGGCTGACTTCTCTTTTAATTGCTGGGTGCTTGTGCAAACCAGCTGTTAAATGTTTTGAATATCACTTCTGGTTATCCTTGTTTTATAGATAAGAAAACCAAGCCTCTAAAACAACAGGCCAGAAGGCTGGAAACTGACCATGATTTGTGTATGGCGTCAAAGGCTATTTTTTGTCTACCACGCCCACTGCCTTTTTGCTGAATCAAATACTAGCACTGAAATGCTTGTATAGTATGACAGTGAAAGTCTCTCAATGGTGCCTGACTTTTTGCGATCACAAAGACTACGGAGTCCATGGAATTCTCCAGGCCAGAATACTGGAGTGGGTAGCCTTTCCCTTCTCCAGGGGATCTTCCCAACCCAGGGTTCGAAAACCCAGGTCTCCCGTATTGCAGGTGGGTTCTTTATCAGCTGAGCCACCCTGGACATATATATCGTATGGCATAGTTTAATAAAGGCTCTGCTTTTAAAACACATTAAGATGCGTTTCTTAGCATTAGTGACCATATTTCCTAGGAACAAAATTAGGACACTCTGATGCCTGGGGCACAGACTGCCTTGATTAATTATGTTGGGTGTGTCTGGATGAGATTAGCATTTGAGCCAGTAGACTGAGAAGAGCAGACTGCCCTCCTCTGTGTGGGCAGGCCTCATCCAGCCCTAATAAGGACGGCTTGAATAGAACGTAAGGGCTGAGAAGCAAGAATTCCCTCTGTGTGTGTGTGACATTCTCTGAGCTGGTGGCAGAAGTCCCCAGCCTCCTGGATCAAATGCTTGATGATCTGAGATGGAGTTGTGATAGTAATAGAAATGAAGTGCACAATAAACGGAATAGTCTTGAATCATCCTGAAACCACCCACCCCCCCATCCCGGTCACCGTCCATGGAAAAACTGTCTTCCACGGAACGGGTCTCTGGTGCCAAAAAGGTTGGGGATGGCCGGCTGGGGGTCATGGTCTGTCTTTTCTCGCCTTCAGACTCAGACTTGAAACTGATTTACACTATTGGTTTTTCTGGCCTTTAGATTTGGACTGGAACCATGCCATTGTTCTCCTGGGTCTTCAGCTTTCTGACTACAGATTCAGGACTTCTAACCTCCATGAATAAGAGAGTCAATTCTTTATACTAAATTTCTTTATAAATATCATATAATGATATACTTGTGTGCATAATATAAAGACATATGCAATTATATAACTTACAATTACATATAATATATACATATGTATTATAATATAAACCCTATTGGTTCTGTTTCTCTGAACAACCCATACTAATACAAGCACCATTTAACAGCACGCTGTCTGGCAGAGATGAATTGGAAATTGACAGAAAAGTACAAGGTAAGTGATACTTTTCTTGATCGGATACCAATCCACCACTGCATAGCCTCATCTCCGCTCCCAGCCCCTACATGCCACACACTTACTGCCGGGACTGCAGGCTTTTGTCCTTGCCCAGACTTCTACATTAATGCATTTTTTCCTGAAGGATGACATGTTCTGAAGCCAGTTCAAGAACATATTTCTTCCAGGGAGCCTTTCTTGACATCCTCAAGATTTTTTTTTTTTTTTTACTTCTTGTAATTGTATCTATTGGAGGAGGAGACAGCAACCCACTCCAGTAGTCTTGCCTGGAAAATTCCCCGACAGAGGAGACTGACGGGTTACACTCCGTGGGGTCAGAAGAAGTAGGACACGACTGAGTACATGCACAATTGTATTTCTGTCCTAACTTCTAAATAAAGGTATAAACATTTACTTTTCTTTCCCCCTTTACACTGTGAATTTTTAACAATTGTATCTTCATCATTTTTAGCATCCTTGACATCTGGCATATAGCACGCAAATTTAGAGGGTGTGTGCATGGCAACCCACGCCTGTATTCTTGCCTGGAGACTCCCACGGACGAGGAGCCTGGGGGCTGGGTCCACAGGGTCACAAAGAGTCGGACACGACTACGGCGACTTAGCATGCATGCACGTGTGTACGTATATGTGGTTGCTTGTTTGCTGTTCCAAACGGAAGACCAAAATGGTAAAGTTCTCTGTGTTACCCATTTCCTTCACTGTAATCAAAACCTTATATTATGAAAATCTATATCTTGTCGACTATCTAGAATCTTACACAGTTCCTTTCCATGGAGCAGATAAAGCAGGGCAGAGTGAGGGTGAGAGAACAGGTTTGGGATGAGAAGTGACTGGAATTGAATCTGGCCTCTACCCACTTGCTACCCTTACGACTTTGAAGGACTTCACCTCCTTCAGCCCTCATTTCTTCGTTGGTAAAATGGTGGGGATAAGGGTGCTTACCTCCTCAGCCGTCGTGCACAGTAATGAGATAATGTACACGCAGCATCGACACGTAGGGCTGGCGTCCTGCGCCATCTGGCAGTGATAGCAGGAAAAGAAGAGGAACGTTAATAGCTTCTCAGCTTTGAACATGGCTTTTTCACACTTCTTCCCCAGAAAAAGAAAGCATTAGGATTGCCTTCCGATTTTCAGTCATATTAAAATACCAGAATTTGAGAATTATGCTTAAGGAGAGTGAAAGTGTTAGCCACTCAGTTGTGTCCAAGTCTTTGTGACCCCATGGACTGTAGCCTGTGAGGCTCCTCTTTACATGGAATTCTCAAGCAAGAATACTGGAGTGGGTGTCCACCTTCCCGGCCCAGGGTTTGAACCCAGGGCTTCTGCATTGCAGGCAGATCCTTTACTGTCTGAGACACCAGGGAAACCCATGCTTAATGAGTAAAATTTATTGCTCTTATGTTTGGATTAATCATTAGAAATGACCTTTACAAGGGGGCACCAGCCACCTTCCATCTTGTGAAGGAGAGCTAAGCTCAGAGACATGGGTGCCAGTATTTTCCCTTATCTCTGCAGCCGCTTGTTGCTAGGGAGAGTCGCTCTAGGAGGTTAATATCTTGATCTTTGGAAAAAGTGAAGACATAACTCATAAGAAACAGGTTTATATTTGAAACCACAGCTGGGGAGGGAACAAGGAAAGGAGCTTTCAAAAACAGAGAAAATTAGCAAAGTAGAGAGTCAAAAGTGTAACGGTATCTTACAGGCTCTGAGCTGGAGACCTGGGATAGAGTGGTGCTGACTGAAAAAATACACCCAAAGTAAAAACTGAGAGTTAGGTCTTATTCAGTGGAAATCTTAGAACTTAAACCAAGGAGACAGGGTCTCAAGTAACCCTGAGCGAACTCCTCTGAGGAAGTGAGTGGAAGAGCCAGGTTACATAGAAGTTTTGCAACAAAGGACAAATAGTCTATGCATATATATGGAATTTAGAAAGATGGTAACGAGAACCCTGTATTCGAGACAGCAAAAGAAATGCAGATGTATAGAACAGTCTTTTGGACTCTATGGGAGAGGGCAAGGGTGGGATGATATGAGAGAACAGCATTGAAACATGTTAATCATCATATGTGAAATCAATCTCCAGCCCAGGTCTGATGCTCAGGGCTGGTGCACTGGGATGACCCAGAGAGAGGGAATCGGGAAGGAGGTGGGAGGGGGGTTCTGCAAGGGGAACACATGTATACCCATCGCAGATTCATATCAGTGTATGGCAAAACCAACACGATAATGTAAAGAAAATTAAAATAAATAAATTAAATTTTTAAAAATCCAGGAAAAAAATAAAAAATAAAAATAAATAAATCATATGAAATTAAAAAAAAAAGTTTTTTTGTAAATTGAAGAAAACCAGATATCCCAAGGGTTGTGATGGAACACTGAGCATGGCCAAGAGGAGCTACCCCGGCCTGGAGGTCTCTTAGAGATACCAAGGGAACAATTTCATGCAAAGATTGGCTCGATAAAGGACAGAAATGATATGGACCTAACAGAAGCAGAAGATATTAAGAACAGGTGGCAAGAATACACAGAAGAACTGTACAAAAAATATCTTCACAACTCAGATAATCACGATGGTGTGATAACTCACCTAGAGCCAGACATCCTGGAATGTGAAGTCAAGTGGGCCTTAGGAAGCATCACTACAAACAAAGCTAGTAGAGGTGATGGAATTCCAGTTGAGCTATTTCAAATCCTAAAAGATGATGCTGTGAAAGTGCTGCACTCAATATGCCAGCAAATTTGGAAAACTCAGCAATGGCCACAAGACTGGAAAAGGTCATATTTCATTCCAATCTCTAAGAAAGGCAATGCCAAAGAATGCTCAAACTACCACACAATTGCACTCATCTCACGCACTAGTAAAGTAATGCTCAAAATTCTCCAAGCCAGGCTTCAGCAATATGTGAACTGTGAACTTCCAGATGTTCAAGCTAGTTTTAGAAAAGGCAGAGAAACCAGAGATCAAATTGCCAACATCCGCTGGATTATCAAAAAAGCAAGAGAGTTCCAGAAAACATCTATTTCTGCTTTATTGACTATGCCAAAGCCTTGACTGTGTGGATCACGATAAACTGAAGAAAATTCTTCAAGGGATGGGAATACCAGACCATCTGACCTGTCTCTTAAGAAACCTGCATGCAGGTCAGGAGGCAACAGTTAGAACTGGACATGGAACAGCAGACTGGTTCCAAATAGGAAAAGGAGTACCTCAAGGCTATATATTGTCACCCTGCTTATTTAACTTATATGCAGAGTATATCATGAGAAACGCTGGGCTGGAGGAAGCACAAGCTGGAATCAAGATTGCTGGGAGAAATATCAATAACCTCAGATATTCAGACGACACCATCCTTATGGCAGAAAGTAAAGAGGAACTAAAAAGCCTCTTGATGAAAGTGAAAGAGGAGAGTGAAAGAGTTGGCTTAAGGCTCAACATTCAGAAAACGAAGATCATGGCATCTAGTCCCATCGATTCATGGGAAATAGATGGGGAAACAGTGGAAACAGCGTCAGAATTTATTTTGGGGGCTCCAGAATCACTGCAGATGGTGATTGCAGACATGAATTAAAAGATGCTTACTCCTTGGAAGGAAAGTTACGGCCAATCTAGATAACATATTGAAAAACAGAGACATTACTTTATCAACAAAGGTCCATCTAGTCAAAGCTATGGTTTTTCCAGTAGTCATGTTTGGATGTGAGAGTTGGACAGTGAAAAAGGCTGAGCACCGAAGAATTGATGTTTTTGAACTGTGATGTTGGAGAAGACTCTTAAGAGTCCCTTGGACTACAAGGAGATCCAACCAGTCCATCCTAAAGGAGGTCAGTCCTGGGTGCTCATTGGAAGGACTGATGCTGAAGCTGAAACTCTGATACTTTGGACACCTCATGAGAAGAGTTGACTCACTGGAAAAGACCCTGATGCTGGGAAGGATTGAGGACAGGAGGAGAAGGGGACAACAGAGGATGAGATGGCTGGATGGCATCACTGACTCGATGGGCATGGGTTTGGGTGGACTCCGGGAGTTGGTGATGGACAGGGAGGCCTAGCATGATTCAATTCATGGGGTCGCAAAGAGTCAGACACAACTGAGCGACTGAACTGAACTCTACTGAAGATATCCCAAGTTAAGGAATTTGGTGGTTTTCTATGTTTAGGAAGATGCAAAAGTTGGGGCGCAGTGAAATCGTTGCTTTGATATGCCCTTCAGCTCTCTGGGGCTGGTATCCTGCGTTCTTCACGTCCTGGGCTCCCTTGGGGCTCCTGGCAGGGAGTGGGCACAGTCTGATGGCTGAACTCTTTCCTTCCCGAGTTCCCTCAGGACTCACCAGCTCAGCTCACCCGACAGCCGCAACTGTTGATGACTACAGGTAGCTCAGAGGTGAGGAGATCTGTCTGCAAACGCCGGAGATGTGGGTTCGATCTCTGGATCAGGAAGATCGCCTGGAGAAGGGAATGGCAACCCACTCCCAACTTCTTGCCTGGAGAATTCCATGCACAGAGGAGTCTGGTGGGCTGTACTCTGTGGGGTTGCAAAGAGTCAGACTCGACTGAGTGACTTTCCACAGAATGTGGAGGTGACATGTTATTCATATCTCTTTCAGTACGTTAACCCTGAATTTTTTTTTTTAAGTGATTTCTAAAATATAAACAGAAATATAAAAACAATGCATATTAACACATATATGTGGAATCTCCAAAAATGGTACAGATGAATGTGTTTGCAAAGCAGAAATAGAGACACAGATGTCAAGAATAAATATATAGACACCAAGGGGGAAAAGCAGCTTGGGATGAACTGGGAGGTTGGAATTGACATATATACACTAGTATGTATAAAATAGATATACTGTGTTGCACAGGGAGCTCTACTCAACGGGAACCTAAATGGGAAAGAAGTCTAAAAAGAGGGAATGTATAGGGACATACAGTTGATTCACTTTGCTATACAGCAGAAACTAACACAACATATACTCCAATACAAGTTTTTAAAATTTTTTTTTCCAAAAAATACAAACCAAAGCAAAAAACATATTTCCCAAACCTCAGATTTAAAAATGATCATATAATATTGCACATTTGGTTTTAACTGAAAAGCGTCTTTAGTTAAGTCTTTAATAGTTTTCATCTGAATTCTTTTTAAAAAACATTTAATGTGTGTTTGGAGTGGGCAAGTGTACCAAACATAAAATTTCATAAAATTTTTTTTATGAAACAAGGAAGGTATACTTACATGTACTTAACTTCCTTATTTAGTCTTCACCACAAACTTAACCCAGTGGCTCAGTGGTAAAGAATCCGCCTTACAGTGCAGGAGACACAGGAGATGTGGGTTTGATCCCTGGGTCAGGAAGATCCCCTGGAGGAGGAAATGACAATCCACTCCAGCATTTCTTGCCTGGAGAATCCCATGGACAGAGGAGCCTAGTGGGCTATGGTCCGCTAGGGCTGACACGTACATAGTACTAAATACAAAATGGGTGGCTAAGAAGAACCTGCTCTACCGCACAGGGAGCTCTGCTCAGTACTCTGTAATGGCCTGAATGGGAAAATGATCTATAAAAGAGTGGGGTGTATACACATAGACATATATATGTTTATATGTACATATATATGCGGTGCTCAGTCACACCAGTCTTTTTGACCCCATGGACTGTAACCCTCCAAGCTCCTCTGTCTGTAGAATTTTCCAGGCAAGAATACTGGAGTGGGTTGCCATTTCCTACTCCAGTATGTCCATGGGGTTGCAAAGAGCTGGACATGACTGAGTGACTGAACTGAACTGATATGTGTGTGTATATATATGTTTATATAAACTGGTTGTACACCTGGAACTAACACAACAGTGTAAATCAACTATATTCCAATAAAATTTTTAAAAAGAAAAGAACCATAGATGAACTCCTAAGTTCCTGCTCTATTTAATAACAGCTGGACCCCTCAGTTGCTCAAGGTCACCTGGACCATTGGAGGGGCAAATTTGCACATCAGTTGGAGAGGCTGGAAAACCCTTTCATCCTTGGCTTTAATTCCTGGAACCCTCTCTCCAGACTGCAGGTTTACTAATTCCTTCCTTCTTCCCGCCCCCAGACACCAGGAAGCGAGGAACCTCCCTTGGTGTAGATGTTAGCGATACTGTGTTTGGGGTGAACAAACTCTGCTTGAGCTTTTTGGAGACGGGCTTTAAGAAAGAATCTTAGATTTCTGCATTTCAAGACTGACTATTGAAATACAAGCTATCAATTTTGGAGGGCCACTCCCAAGGAGCTTCAAACTTCCTTTTGATCTTTCTTTGCTGTCTTCTCTCCCAGTGTGTGTGTTAGTCTTTCAGATTCTGTCGTGTCCGACTCTCAGCGACCCCATGGACTGTACCTGCCAGGCTCCTCTGTCCATGGGATTCTCCAGGCAAGAATACTGGAGTGGGTTGCCATTTCCTTCTCCCATGGATCTTTCCAACCCATGGATCAAACCTGGGTCTCCTGCATTGCAGGCAGATTCTTTACCATCTGAGCCACTAGGGAAGCCTCCACCTCAAAATGCCGACTTTTCCTAGAAAGTGAGGCTTTTTCCCATCAAATGCCTACAATTTATTTTCCTTCCTGATTTTCAGTAAGGCTGGGAATTAGGTGCTGGGATGTCAGGGCTTCCTGACATCATTTGCTGAGCTCTGCTGGGGATGTTTACGGAGAATTTAGTTAACGTCGCTGTGGGCACTGCCAAGGAGTTTTCAGAAATGTTTTCTCTCCTAACGACCCTATTTTCCCAAGTATGAGACTCTGCCATTAGAATCTGAGAAGACAAACAAGTCTCTAACATCACTGCAAATGGCTGTGGCCAAAAAGCACACAATTTCGCTTAATGATGTTTAAACGAAGCACAGTCACAGAACATTTTTAAATATTCCTGATGCCTCGCCTGAGAAGGGCAACTGCGCTTATAAATTTAGCTTTTAAACCAGTGGAACCAAAGTAGTCTTGGCAGAATAGATTATTTCTCCCCGAACTGGACATAGGTGATCCTTTTAAAGCTGGTTGCTTCCAAACAGCTGTTGAAGCAGAGGCTGAGTTTGCATTTCAGAGAGGGCTCTGAAGATCACATGAACATTTGAAGTATATGCTGTGGGTACTTAGTGTTTTTCTGGGAACAAATTTCAGACCTTGCACATAATTTTTGTAATGGGTCTTGACCCTAGACATTTTACACTAAATGATCTAATGCAACATTGGAAAGAATTTTCTAGAATGAACTTGGCCTGTACCTTTGGATGAGACCTGAGGAATGAGAAGGTCAGAGGAAGAGCCTCATTCAAGGATCTGCTATCAGTGGGATTCAGTCAGTCAACAAACATCCAGCCAGGAACTTGCTCAGTGAAAGGCAGGCGATGCGATCCTGTCTTTAAAGGAGCACAATCATAAATGCAATTGTTAACTTGAAATTGCCCATTCCTTTCAAGTCTCTGGCTGCAGAATTGAAGCCTAGAGCCTCCAAATCCCCAGGGGAGATTACGTGCTATGTGATTTGAAGTGTTCATTAGTTGATTTGTGTAAAGTGCTTTGAAGATGTGAAGCACCAAAGTGCTAGAAACTGTCATCAACCTCCTTAAACTCTCTTTGTCTCTCTTTTACCTAAGGGCAACGGACAGTACCCAAAATACAGACCGTGCCCCAAAGTCTCATCATTAATAAGAGGTCTACCTGAATAGGGGCGTGCCTTTTTTCCTGCAGAGGAGAGGACTTGCCTCCTGTAAGAGGCTAGTTTAGAACAGGTGCCTCCTCTGTTGAGCAGAGTGGCACGTTTATGGGAAGATGCTTAAGACAAGTTAAAGCCTAGAGAGTTGGCAGTAAATTAAATAAGAGAATCTGTAGGCTGGATATCCCAGTGCGTTTGGAAGCCAGCTACCCAGCTACTGTTGCCTGTGATCCTCATAGGCAACAGAAGGATCAAAATTTACAATCTAATTGGGGCAATTGTTAACAGATAAGGAAGTACACAGATAACTACAATATAAATCAGGATGTGTTCAGAGCTATGTGAAAGACTCAAAGAACAGAAAGGGGTTGCAAATTGGGAGTGTCACCCTTCTTGGATTAAATCGAGAGATTTCAAGAAGAGAGTAGCTTTGGGAAAAGAAACACATTGGAAGCAACATTCATTGAGTCTTCTCTGTGTGCTCGTGAACTAAATCCTTTCCATGCATCCTCTCATTAAATGGATCTGTTTTTTTTTTTTTAAAGACTTTTTTTTAATGCTGACTATTTTTGAAGTCTTTATTGAATTTGTTACAATGTCCTTGTTTCTGTTCTGTGTTTAGGTTTTTTTTTTTTTTTTTTTTTTTTTCCTTAGCTGACAGGCATAAGGGATCTTAGTTCCTGGACCAGGGATTGAACTTGTATTCCCTGAAATGGAAGGTGAAGTTTTAACCACTAGACCACCACCAGGGAAGTCCCCATTAAATGGACCTTGACTGGCAGGCGGGGTTGTGACTGGTGATGGTCAGGGTTGGAGGTGACATTGCTCAAGGGAGAAGCAAGGTAACACTCATAGCATCTCAGGCTCTTCTCTACGAACGCTTACTTCTGCCTTTCACCACCCTTTCCTTGATTGCTTATATACAAATAGTGATTTTCTGTGAATTTCCACTTATCCTACTAACCCAGGCCAAGACCATCAAAATTGTTATCTCAATGTTTACCCAGATTTCTTGATTATAAGGACCATGTGAGGTATCAGGGGAGCTCTAGAGGGTCCCTGTAAAGTGGAATTGAAGAAGTTTCTGTTTTCAGGGCTGTTGAGGAATTGTCTCAAAAAGGCTTTTCCTAACCTCACAGCATATTTAATTTATTTGAATTTGCCAGAGTTAGATCCCAAACCAGAGAAAGGGCATGAATGGACCAATTGGCAGCATTTAAATAAGGGCTGTGGATCTGTATAGAGGACTGGATAAATGTCAATGTCCTAATTTTAATTATTGTATTGAATATTATGGCTACATAAGACATTGATATTTGGCAGAGCTGAATGCAAAGCAATAGACAATTCCTATTACTTTTTTGGTAACTTCTTTTTTACAAGTCAGGTTGTTTCAAAGTGAAGAGCTAAAAATAAGAAAAAATGAGAATATTTAGGTCGATTCAAAGTGACTAGGGTGGAAGCTTACTGGTGATGGGAGGGAAAATTGAGGAAAACCCCAGTCTCATCTTTTGGCTTTGAAACTTCTGGAGCACTTGTTGAAAGCACTGTCCCCGGCCCCAGAAACATCAGGAACGGAGCCTGAGAGTCCGTATTTGGACAGGCTCCTCTACTTAGTCCTTCTGAAAAGGGGAGTTTGAGAAACAGCATCATCCCATTTGTTTCTCTAAATCCCCTGGCAGGCGATAAGCATTTTTCCAGTTGTCAGAAGGGCAGGAGGGGTAAACTGAGGTTCAAGGAGGTTATGTTGCTGGGATCACAGGTCTCATATGTGATAAAGCTGAAATTCACAGTTTCTCCCTCTTTTGAACTCTGTGGTAAACCTTTTCTTCAGACTGTCATCTAACCTCACTGGGTTTGTACACTCACCTGTTCTAAAACTCCTGGCAGGCACTCCATCCTTTCTCCTCCTTCCCTCTGACCCTGATTTTGTTCTTCTGCGTCTTTCCAGAGCCCAACTCCATCCTAACACACACCTGGGCTGCCCTTTATATTTATGACCCCACTGACCTCTGCTTACCATCAGGGGTTTCTTTTTTTTTTTTCATCTCATTGGTCATTCTGTTCATGCGTCCCACCTACTGGATACAAACTATTTTTTGGGGGGAAACATTTGGATTTATAGTCTTTAAATTTTGAGTAATGTTTCTGTTGCTTTGCATTTAATGTGATGTACAGAAAACACACACAAATAGGTGGAATTAAATCATTTCACTTTATGTCAAATATTAATGAAAAGGGTTTGGAATATAATTTTAAGTGATTTGGGGAATGAAATAATGCCATTTGCAGCAACACAACTGCTTCTGCTAAGTGGCCTCAGCCGTGTCCGACCGTGCGACCCCACGGACAGCAGCCCACCAGGCGCCCCCGGCCCTGGGATTCTCCGGGCAAGGACACCGGACTGGGTCGCCATTTCCTTCTCCTGCAGCAACACAAAGGGACCTAGAAATGAACATATTAAGGCAAATAAGTCAGGGAAGGACAAATAAATGATATCACTTCTATGCACATCCTAAGAAAATGATGCAAATAAATTTATTTATAAAACAGAAATAGATTCATAGACACAGAAAACAAACTTATGGTTACCAAAGTGGAAGAGGGAAGAGGAGTAAATTAGGAGTTTGTATTAAAATATATGCAATGTGTGAAATATTAGTATATATAAAATAGATAATCAACCAAGACCTACTGTAGAGCATAGGAATATTCTCAATATCTTATAATAAGCTATAATCTATAACAGTAAAGAATCTAAAATGAATATATCCGTTCAGTTCAGTCACTCAGTCGTGTCCAACTCTTTGCAACTCCATGAACCGCAGCATGCCAGGCCTCCCTGTCCATCACCAACTGCCGGCGTCCACCCAAACCCATGTCTATTGAGTCAGTGATGCCATCCAACCATCTCATCCTCTGTTGTCCCCTTCTCCTCCTGCCCTCAATCTTTTCCAGAATCAGGGTCTTTTCCAATGAGTCAGTTCTTCAAATCAGGTGGCCAAAGTATTGGAGTTTCAGCTTCAACATCAATCCTTCCAATGAACACCCAGGATATATGAATATATATACACTTCTGAAATTAACACAGCATTATAAATGAACTGTTTTTCATTTAAATTTTTAAAAAATTCAGAAAAGAAGCTGAGGCTGGGGGCGGGCCTCTCTTCACAATGATTCCCACCTCTAAGTTCTTCTGGCTGCTGTATCTCTCCTTCTATAGAAGCGTCAGGATCGATCTCCCAGGAAGCTGGGCAGTAGGCCAGAGCTATGCTCCTGCAGTATTGAGACGCTGATCACTGGGACAATCAGGCAGGATCTAGCATTCGGAACCTTTACGCTCCCAGGCACCGCTTTGTCTCACCCACACTCAGTCACAAGAACGGGAGAGGAAAGAGGAGCTGTGTGAGACTCAGCTGATGGGTGCAGGAAGAGGAGAACCCATTTCATCCCTTAAAAGGGCGTTTTATAACAAACTAGCCTTGCATTCTGCCTAAAAGGCCCATATTATCTTTCCCATGATAGTTTAGAAGATATCCATAGGCATCATTTTCCAGTCTTGTATTCCAACATTAAAATGATGGAGGGCATGTGGTTTAGACACAGGCAGGCTTGAGTGTAGGTCTAAGCTCCATCACTTACCAGCTATGGAGTGGGATTGAGTCACTTCCCTCCTTCTGACTCGCTTTCCTCACTGGAAAAGCAGGGCCCCCAGCACTAGATGGACTGGCGGCGTGGTGATCAGCAAGAAGGCTCCCTCGATGCCCTGCAGTCCTTGTCCTCCCCTCTTTCAGCATCTAAAGCAAGAACCCAACATTGTCCTGGTGGTCTCTGGCTAATTTGAGAGGCCTCAGTATTATCAGCTGCCAGGAGAACCTCCCACATCCCTCTCCCATCACATCAAAATGTACCAGTTTCCCATCCCCTTCCCTGGGGACACAGCCCTCTGCTCACGCCTCGCTCCAGGCAGAGTCCTGTGCTAGAGTGTTCATGGTTAATGATGGCTTCATGGTCATGTCTGTGGTTACAAGACTCGTCCAGTGTCATACATTGTGTAGCAGTAAAGGGAAGGCTGGAACGCGGGACTCCTCATTTCTAAAGTCAGGGTGGGAATGCAAACTAGTACAGCCACTATGGAGAACAGTGTGGAGATTCCTTAAAAAACTGCAAATAGAACTGCCCTATGACACAGCAATCCCACTGCTGGGCATACACACCGAGGAAACCAGAATTGAAAGAGACACATGTACCCCAGTGTTCATCGCCGTATTGTTTACAATAGCCAGGACATGGAAGCAACCTAGATGTCCATCAACAGACGAATGGATAAGAAAGCCGTGGTACGTATACACAATGAAATATTACTCAGCCATTAAAAAGAATACATTTGAATCAGTTCTACTCAGGTGGACGAAACTGGAGCCTATTATACAGAGTGTAGTAAGCCAGAAGAAAAAACAAAAATACAGTATAGTAACGCATATATATGGAATTTAGGTAACGAGAACCCTGCATGAGAGATAGCAAGGGAAATGCAGATGTATAGAACAGTCTTTTGGACTCTATGGGAGAGGGCATGGGTGGAATGATATGGGAGAACGGCATTGAAACATTTTAATTATCATATGTGAAATCAATCTCCAGCCCAGGTTTGATGCTCAGGGCTGGTGCACCGGGATGACCCAGCAGGGGTGGAATCGGGAGGGAGGTGGGAGGAGGGTTCTGGAAGGGGAACACATGTATATCCATAGCAGATTCATGTCATTGTACGGCAAAACCAACATGATAATGTAAAGAAAATTAAAAAAATAAAATAAAAGCTTAATCTGTAAAAAAATAAAATAAAATAAAGCCAGGGTGGGCAGTTGTATTCCCTCCTTCCCACTCTCTGTGGGACCCTGGGACACTGTCCTTCAATCCCTGTGTTAGGGACCCTCCTTTGACACTTTGCTATCATGGATAAGCTCTAGGTTCAAGTTTCAGCTCAGAGAGACTTCTGGAATTGACATTTGGGGGCCTTGGGAGATTTATCATTTGTTTTTTGCTTTTTACTTTTCCTTTTCCCTAAGCCAGCAGAATGGTTTGAAAGGGACAGCATGTCAGCAGTAGCCTGGACCTCATACCTTTAGTTTGCTCTTGGCAATGCTTTGAGAAATTGGAAAAAATGCCAATTCCTGCCCTGCAATGCAACATATTGTGATAGATGCTTCTTCTGAGATCCCATATGCTTCATATTGCCATGGAAAAAGCACTGGCATAGCAAGATTTTTTTTTTCTATAAATTTCCCCAGAGATTGAATTTGATTTCTGCTGGTTGCTTTTACAGCAACATTGTCTCAGGAAGAGAGAGAGAGAGGGTAGGGGGAGAGATCGCACAATTAACAAAGGGTGTGGATTTTAATGCATACAGGCTTAAGACGGCAGCTTGGAGGCCACAGCCTGAGAATGTTCCTGGTTCTCACTGCATGAGCTAATATTCAAAGAGACTAGTCCAGAAATGATGGAGAAACAGTGAATTTAGGAGAAGGAAGCCACAAGGCTTGACTTGGTCTCTCACCAGCTCTCCATCTGAAACAAGCATATCAATTAAGTTTTGCTCAGATGATTTAGAGATTCAAGCACACTGTTTTTCATTTCTTACCACCTAGTCTGGGCTGAGTCTGAGAGGGTTGGATGGTCTAAGGTGGCCTCAGTGATGTCAGCTGGGATGATGGGGTGATGTGTGTCTCGCCTTCCAGCAGACTACCCCAGATCATCCCCATGGTGGCGGTCCTGGTCTAGGCAACATGACTTTCTAAACCTCCTCTTTTTGTCATATTTGCTAACACCTGACTTGGTAAAGCAAGTCACATAACTAAGCCCACATCCAAAGACTGGAGAAATAGACTCTTGTCTTGATGAGAAGTGTCTCAAGGTTGCATTGCAACTGAGGAGATATAGACAATCTACTTCAGCAAGTAAATTATTCTCTGAGAGCCTGAATGTCCTCAAAGTAAAAATGGGTGACCACTATGTACCTAACAGTTCAAATTTACCAGGTCAGATACGAACTCTTGAGCCAGTGTGTGCACCCTCATGAGCTCCGCTGGCCCTTCTCCATCCGTCTAAGAGCCACTGTCGTTCACCGATTAGCTGAAAGCAGAAAGCTGAGAGCCATCTTTTCTGCTTCCTTTTCCGTATCCCTGCTGTCTCTCATATCTGATCCGTCTGCAAGAAAGATCTGTGGACTTGCAGAATGATCTTGAACCTGACCGCTTCTATCCTTGCTTCTGCCCTTGCTCCATCAGCAAGGATCCTCTTTCCCTTCCTTGTAACAATTTTCCTGCGTGTATTCATGTGGTTCCTTCTGATCTTGACTCAAAGTCACATTCTGAGTGAGGTCCTCCTTGACCGCTAGATGCTATTGTCAAGCCTACTTTTCATACTTCACATCCTCTCTGGCCTTATTTTTCTCTTATATACTTATTATCGCATCATTTATTTTTTAATTATCTGTCTGACCCGCCATGGGTAGGTTCACCACTTGGTTCACCACTGAATCCCCTGTGCATGTAACACCAGAGGGAATGTGATTAGCTGAATAAATAAGGTAGGAAGATTTTAAGGAGGGTACATAATGCCACTGTCTAGCTTAGTATTGACAAGTAGGCTCACCTTGAAATATCATTGCCTGTTTTCTTCTGCAAAGACCCTGAGGCATCTGATCAGTCTTGGAGAGTCAGAGAAACTCACCAGAGCAGCTAAGATGGAAGATTTAAACAGTAAGTAGAATGCATTCAGTCATGTCCAACTCTTTGCGACCCCATGGACTACACAGTCCGTGGAATTCTCCAGGTCAGAATATTGGAGTGGGTAACTAGTCCCTTCTCCAGGGGACCTTCCCAAACCAGTGATTGAACCCAGGTCTCCCACATTGCAGGCGAATTCTTTACCAGTTGAGCCACCAAGGAAGCCCAAGACTACTGGAGTGGGTAGCCTATCCCTTCTCCAGTGGATCTTCCTGACCCAGGAATCGAACCAGGGTTTCCTGAATTGCAGGTGGATTCTTACCATCTGAGCCCCCAAGACCTAAATAGTAAGTCACAATAAAAATCAAGGTAGGTGATAAACAGAGTAAAGTGAATGCATAAGTGCCCCACTGGATATGGATCAATCCCCCATTTGTGTTCATTCTTTTTCGGAATAAAACAAGCTGTCCTCATTTTTAATTTACTGACTAGCACCGAGGTCCTTCGTAAGTCCCCAGGTGAAACAGGCAGGGGCTCTGTCACGAACACCTGAAGAGGAGTCCATATGGGGAGACCCAGGGCCCCACTGCGTGCAGAATTTGACAAGGCCCTCTTTATCTGTTTGTTTTAACCATATTTTGAACTCTGAGGGACTCCTGTACCTTGTTGTATCAAGACTGATTTAATTAATTATAACTAACCTTCACACAATGGACGATTCACTTGGAAAAACTTCTGTAAAGAAACCAACTTGTATTAAAGATAATATTATCCAAACCAGCAGGAAAGAAGACCCAGGAGGCAGAGATGATATCTTATCCTAAAACAAGGACAGTCTAAACAGATCAGATAAAAAACTTGGGATAGTGAAATCGAAGTCACTCAGTCATGTAGATAAAATTGCAACGTTGAGATAATTTGAGAAATCAATTTTCATCAATTCTTGCTAATAATTCTGAACAGATTATGCTTAAGCTATTAGCAAATCAGTGATATAAAACATGTTGAAGAAGATATGAAATATTTTTCATTGAAATTGTAATCTTATTTTAGCTTCTTTTGTATTAAGGGTTTTACTTACAGACAATAAATTGCACAAATCTTAAGTATTTGGTTCAACTAGTTTTGAATAATTTTTATAATTGTATAATAAACACCCCAAATAAAATATGGGATCTTTTGATCAACCCAGAAGATTTCCTTATGCTCCACTTTGAGTCATTGATTTTCTAACTTCTGTCACCATAGATTAATTTTGTCTTCTTGTACTTGTAGTCATGTGTGTGTAGCTTTTTTCTGTTTTTGCTTGATATAATGTCTATAAAGTTCATCTGTGTTATTTCCATCAGTAAATAACTGATAAATTGTATTTATTAATAAATTGTATTTTATTATATACGTTTACCACAAATCTAAAATCCATTCTCCTACTGATGGGTTTTGGGGTTGGTTCAAATTTCTAGCAATTATGAATAAAATTGCTAGGAATATTCATGTACAAGTTTTAGTGAACATTTATTTTATTTCTTTTGTATAAATTCCCAGGAGAGACATTGTTGGATCAATGGAGAGGTGAGTTTTTACTTTGTAAATGGTGGTAGCATTTTGCATTGCCATCAGAAATGTAAACATTGCAGTTACTCTTAATCCTCAACAGCATTTCATGTTACCGTTTATCTAATTTTGGTTTTTCTTGTGTGGTGGTATGTCATTAAAGTTTTTATTTTCATTTATGTGTTTCACAGTGTCAGTGAAGCATTTTTTTCAAATACTGGTCATTCCTGTATCTTTTTTTAGTTAAGTGTCTGTTCATATCTTTTGCCTATTTTTAAACTATTATTTAATCATTGAGTTTATATATATAGTCTGAAAGAACTCCTTTATCAGATATTCATATGCAAATATTTTTTCCTTGTCTCTGTCTTGACTGTTATCTTAGTCATATCTTCTGGTGAATTTGTTGTTCAGTCACTCAGTCGTATCCGACTCTTTGCAGCCCCATGGACTATAGTACGCCAGGCTTCCCTGTCCTTCAGCATCTCCTGGAGCTTGCTCAAACTCATGTTCATTGAGTCAGTGATGCCTTCCAACCATCTCATCCTCTCTCATCCCCCTTTTCCTCCTGCTTTCAATCTTTCCCAGCATCAGGGTCTTTTCCAATGAGTCAGTTCTTCGCATCAGGTGGCCAAAGTATTGGAGCTTCAGCATCAGTCCTTCCAATGAATATTCAGGGTTGATTTCCTTTAGGATGGACTGGTTGAATCTCCTTGCAGTCCAAGGGACTCTCAAGAGTCTTCTCCACAATTCAAAAGTATCGATTCTGCGGCACTCACTTTCTTTATGGCCCAACTTTCACATCCATACATGATGACTGGTACCACCATAGCTTTGACTATATGGATCTTTGTTGGCAAAGTAATGTCTTTGCTTTTTAATATGCTGTCTAAGTTTGTCATAGCTTTTCTTCCAAGGAGCAAGTGTCTTTTAATTTCATGGCTACCATCTGCAGTGATTTTGGAGCTCAAGAAAATAAAGTTTGTCACTGTTTTCAACATTTCCCCATATATTTGCCATTCGTTTTCAAATGTTGAGTTTTAAGCCAGCTTTTTCACTGTCCTCTTTAACCTTCATCAAGAGACTATTCAGTTCTTCACTTTCTGCCATAAGGGTGGTGTCATCTGCATATCTGAGATTACTGGTATTTCTCCCAACAATCTAGGTTCCAGCTTGTGCTTCATTCAGCCTAGCATTTCTCATGATGTACTCTGCACATAAGTTAAATAAACAGGGTGACAATATACAGCCTTGACGTACTCCTTTCCCAATTTGGAAACCAGTTCCATGTCCAGTTCTAACTGTTGCTTCTTGACCTGCATACAGGTTTCTCAGGAGGCAGGTGAGATGGTTTGGTACTCCCATTTCTTGAAGCATTTTCCACAGTTTGCTGTGATCCACACCAAAGTTTTGGCATAGTCAATGAAGCTCAAGTAGATGTTTTTTCTGGAATTCTCTTGCTTTTCCTATGATCCAATGGATGTTGGCAATTTGATCTCTGGTCCCACTGCCTTTTCTAAATACAGCTTGAACATCTGGAAGTTCTTGGTTCATGTACTGGTAGTTAGAAGACTTTAATTTGATGAAGTACAACTTATCCTTTTTTTTTTCTTTTTTATGATTCATAATTTCCATGTCCCCTCAAGGAAATGTTTTCTTACCTAAAGGTTGTGAATAGTTTATTTTATGTTTTCTTCTAGAAGACTTACCTTTCTAACATTTATGTCTAGATTTACAATCTTTCTCAAATTAACTTTGTGTATACTAGTATGAGGGTCTTCCCTGGTAGCTTAGCTGGTAAAGAATCTGCCTACAATGCAGGAGACCCTGGTTCAATTCCTGGGTTGGGAAAATCCCTTGGAGAAAGGATAGACTACCCACTCCAGTATTCTTGCCTGGAGAATTCCATGGACAGAGCAGCCTGGCAGGCTACAGTCCATGGGGTTGCAAAGAGTCGGACATGACTGAGTGCCTAAGCACAGCACAGCACAACATACTAGTATAAAGTAAGAATGTAAGCATTTCTTTTCTATATGGATTTCTATTCATTCCAGGGCCATTTGTTGAATAAACTTTTGTTTCTCTATTGAATTGCTTTGCACCTTTGGGGAAATTAAATGATCACATGAAAGGATCAATTTCTGAATTTCATTCTGGTCCATTGATTGATTTGTCTATCCTTTTGCAAACCCTATACTCTCTTGATGACTATAGCAGTATGGTAGACTTAGAAAACATGGTGTGAGTCCTTTAGTTGAATTCTTCTCAAGGACTGATTTGGTTATTCTAGGTCATTTACAGTTCTGTATAAATATTATGTATAAAAGAAAGTGAAAGTGAAAGTCACTCAGTCATGTCTGACTCTTTGGGACCGCATGAATTGTAAAGTCCATGGAATTCTCCAGGCCAGAATACTGGAGTGGGTAGCCTTTCCTTTCTCCAGGGGATCTTCCCAGTCCAGGGATTGAACCCAGGTCTCCCGCATTGCAGGCGGATTCTTTACAAGCTGAGCCACAAGAGAAGCCCAAATATTTTGTATAGCTTGCAAATTTTTATTTTAAAAATCTGCTGAAATCATGATTTGGATTGCGTTAAATTATTGGGGGAACTATTGCTAATATCTTAAAAAATACTAAGCATTTTTAACTGTAGACAGGATGCATCTTCTCATTTATTTGGATCATTTAAAATTTCTCTCTCTGGGGCTTCACTGGTAGCTCAGCAGTGAAGAATCAGTAGACCCATGCAAGGAGACATGGGCTGAATCCTTGGTCAGGGGAGATCCCGCATACCTCACAGCAGCTAAGCCCATGGCCACAGCTGGTGAGACGGTGCCCTAGAGCCCAGGAGCCGCAACTGCTGAGCCTGCGCTCAGAGAGCCCGGCACTCTACACCAAGAGAGACGGCGGCGGGGAGCCTGCCCCGCAGCAGCCGCTCACCTCAGCTGGAGGAAGCCCCCTCACAGCAACAGAGACCCAGTGCGGCTGTTAATAAAACAGATAAGGAGAAATGTCTGTTGAGTTCTTTGGCCCACTTTTTGATTGGGTCGTTTATTTTTCTAGAATGGAGCTGCAGGAGTTGTTTGTATAACAAACACATGAAAAAATGCTCAACATCACTCATTATCAGAGAAATGCAAATCAAAACCACAATGAGGTACCACTTTACACCAGTCAGAATGGCTGCCATCCATAAGTCTACAAGCAATAAATGCTGGAAAGGATGTGGAGAAAACGGAACCCTCTTACACTATTGGTGGGAATGCAAACTAGTACAGCCACTATGGAAAACAGTGTGGAGATTCCTTAAAAAACTGCAAATAGACCTGCCATATGACCCAGCAATCCCACTGCTGGGCACATACACCGAGGAAACCAGAACTGAAAGAGCCACGTGTACCCCAATGTTCATCGCCTCATTGTTTACAATAGCCAGGACTTGGAAGCAACCTAGATGCCCATCAACTGACGAATGGATAACAAGCTGTGGTACATATACACAATGGAATGTTACTCAGCATTAAAAAAAAATTCATTTGAAGCAGTTCTACTCAGGTGGACGAAACTGGAGCCCATTATCCAGAGTGAAGTAAGTCAGAAGGAAAAACAACAATACAGTATACTAATGCATATATATGGAATTTAGAAAGATGGTAACGAGAACCCAGCATGTGAGACAGCAAAAGGAACGCAGATGTATAGAACAGACTCGTGGACTCTGTGGATGAGGGCAGGGGTGGGATGATTTGGGAGAATGGCATTGAAACATGTTAAGTATCATATGTGAAATCAATCGCCAGCCCAGGATTGTTGCTCGGGGCTGGTGCATCGAGATTTCCCCGGGGGAGGGAGGAGGGAGGGAGGAGGGAGGGGGGTTCTGGAGGGGGAGCATATGTACACCCATGGCGATATCATGGCAAAACCAATTTAAAAAAAAAAACAGATAAGGAACTCATAGAAAACTTCCTCTCTGTCGTTTTTAGAAAAGAGTTCTTGTCTATTCCCAAACATCTGAAGTATTTATGATGACTAGTAACTGGAATGAAAAAAAGATGAAATATAAAAACTTTTTCAGCAGAATAAAAAAAGAAACTCTTTTGGCTTTCTAAATATTTGTTAATAGTACATAGGAAAAAAGTAATGATGGATGTTGAACTTGTTTGTACTGTAAGAGATTGCTAAACTCACTTACTAGTTCTAGTTTTTTTGTGAGGGAGAAGGGTTGATTACTTATGATTTTCCACATAAAAATTAATAGGGAAGTTTTATTTCTTAATTCCTATTCTTTGTGTGTCTTTTTTCTTGCTGTATTGAACTGGCTAGGGCCTCTAGTACAATGTTCAGTGGAAAAGGTGAGAATGAGTAGCCTTATTTTGCTCTTGAACTTACGATAAGTTAGTTTAATATTTCATTTTTAAGTATGATGGTAGCTCTAAATTTTTCATAGTTTCCTTTTAACATATTGAGGAATTTCTCTTCTGATTTTAATTTTTCAAGAGTTGCTATTATGATTGAATATAAAATCTTACCCATTTATTGAGATTACCATGCTTTTCTCTATTCTGTAGTGTAAATTACTTTGATTTTCACATGTTAAATCAATCTCGCTTAAGCCCCACTTAGTATAATATATTATCCTTTTAATGTGTTTATATTTTTATATTATTTACAATTTCTAAGTATGTTTGCATCCACGTTAATAAGGGATATTGGTGTATATTTTTTCTTGTACATTTTTTGTCAGGTTTTGGTATCAAATAGTGCTGTTACGATAAAATAAGTAGGTATGTGTTCCATCCTCTTCTTCTAACTTGAATGAGTTTGTGTAGAATTGGTATCATTTCTCCTTTAAAGTCAGAGAAGGCAATGGCACCCCACTCCAATACTCTTGCCTGGAAAATCCCATGGACAGAGGAGCCTGGTGGGCTGCAGTCCATGGGGTCACTAAGAGTCGGACACGACTGAGCGACTTCACTTTCACGCATTGGAGAAGGCAATGGCAACCCACTTCAGTGTTTTTGCCTGGAGAATCCCAGGGACGGGGGAGCCTGGTGGGCTGCCGTCTATGGGGTCGCACAGAGTCGGACATGACTGAAGCGACTTAGCAGCAGCAGCAGCAGCAGCTCCTTTAAAGTAGAGCCCTTTTCTTGTTTGATAGAAATCACCTGCTCCTAGACATTTTAGTGTAAAACGATTTTTCATAACAAATTAATTACTCCAATAAAAATGTCTATTCAGATTTTTCAGTTCATCTTTTGTCAATTTTGTTAAGTTGTATTTTTTAAAACATCCATCTTTTTATCAACATTGCTACCTTTATTGGCATTATGCTATTCACAATGCTCTCTTATTTTCCTTTTCATATGTATAGAATTTTCAGATCTTCCTTCTCTTTCATAGTAGATTGGTTATTTATATATTTTCTTTTCATTGATCAGCGTCCATGGGGGGTTATCAATTTTATGGATCTTTTTAAGAAACTAGTGTTTTAATTTTTTAATATTGTCTACTCCTTGTTTGCTTTCGCTTTCATTGATATCGACTATGAGCTATCCATTCTTACACTTTCTTAGGGTTTCATTGTTTCCTCTTCTGTTTGTTCGTTTTTAGCTTTTTAAGATTGGAAACTAGATAGCTGATTTGCGTTTTCTCTTTCTTACATAAGAATTTCAGATATATTTTTTACCACAAATTGCCTCCCATAATTTTTGATATATTCTTAAACTTATTTGACTAAAAACATTTTGTATTTATTATTTGACTCATGGACCACTTAGAAATATATGGTTTAATTTCCAAGTACGACAGTCTTATTAGTATTAATTTCTAATTAGGTATTACTGCAGTTAGAAAACATATTTTGTAGATGTCAGTGTTTTGAAATTTATTTAACTCATTTCATGGTGATTTTGAAGAATATTTTATCTAGGTCTTATCATTGTCATCTGAAGGGAGGTTATCCCAATCAAGTTTCTACCTCCATTATTTATCTATTATTGTGTAACAAATTACACTAAAGCAACACATTATTATCTCACAGTTTCTGTGTGTTAGGAGTCTGGCCATGGCTAAGCTAAGCTGACCAAGCTAGTCAATCCTAAAGGAAATCAACCCTGAATATTCTTTGGAAGAACTAATGCTGATACTCCAATACTTTGGCCACCTGAGGCCAAAACAAAACAACAACAAAAAAATCAACTCATTGCAAAAGAACCTGATGCTGGGAAAGAATAAGGGCAGGAGGAGAAGGGGATGACAGAAGATGAGATGGTTGGATGGCATCACCTACACAACAGGCATGAGTGTGAACAAACTCTGGGAGCTAAATAGTGAAGGACAGGGGAGCCTGGCGTACTGCAGTCCATGGGGTCACAAAGAGCCAGACACAACTCAATACAACATCTCTTCTCGTGAATGTTCCTTTATGAATCCTGCCCATTTGAAATTGGATTGTATGCTTTCTTTGTGTGTGTTTATCAAGTTTGAGAGTTCTTTGTGTATTCTAAATGCTAGTCCCTTTTCAGATATATGGCTTACAAATATTTTCTTTCAAATGTGGCTGGCATTTTCATTCTTTAAACAGCGTCTTATATACAGCAAAAGTTTTTAAGTTTGATGAAGTCCAAATTAATCAGTTTTCCTTCTAGCCTTAAATTCCAAATATTTTCTCCTAATTTTTTTTCTAAAAGTTTTACAGTTTTACATGTAATTCCATAACCATCTTTTAGTTAATTTTCTGTATAAGATTTGAAATTTAGGTAGAGGTTAATTTTTATGCCTTTACATTTTCAACTGCTCCAGAATCATCTGTTAGAAAGGCTATTTTTCTTCTTTTTTTTTCCTCTAAATATCAGTTGACTGTAATTGTGTAGGTCTATTTCTGGATTTTCTATTCTGGTCTACTGATATTTTTGTCTATTCTCATGTCCATCCTTATCACACAGTCTTGATTACTATAGCTCTATAGTTGTCTTGAAATCAAGTCTACTGATTCCTTCTATTTTTCAAAATTATTTCATCTATTGTAGTTATTTTTCAATATATATTTTAGACTGATCTGTATCTATATCTATAAACAGCTTGCTGAAATTTTGACAAGAATTCTGTTAAGACTATATATGAGTTTGAGAAGAAATTATATCTTTACTATGTTGTTTTCCAGTCCATGAATATCGGATGTCTTTCCGCTTATTTAGTGCTTTGATTTTGTTCATCAGCAGTGTAATTTTCATCACGTGAGTCTGCTCATGCTTTGTTAGATTTGCATCTAAATATTTCCTTAATTTTTTATTTAATATAAGTGGAATTGTATTTTTTATTCTGGCATCCACATGTTCTTTGGTATTATGTAGCTACATAATTGGTTTTGTATGCTTATTTTTTATCCTGTGATCAGATTGATCACTTATTGGTTCTAGGAAATTTTAAAATTAATTCCTGGAGTTCTTCTATATAGAAAATTATATCATTTTCAAATAGAAAGTTTTATTGCTTTCCAAATAAACCATGTGCCCTTTATTTTATTTTTCTGTGACACTGAGTAACTTCTACCATTTTGTTGAAAAGAGTAGTGAGAACAAAGATCCTTGTCTTCCTGATTTTAAGGAAAAATCATTCAGCCTTTCACCTTTAAGAATAATGATAATAGTTTCCCCCCACACACACATAAGATGTTCTTTATCAACTGAGGAAGCTCCCCTCTATCCTAACTTTCTGAGTGTATTATTATGAAAAGATGTTGAAATTTGTTGAATATTTTTCCTGCATTAATGATTAGGATTGTGTGATTTTTTACTTCTTCTTTGGCTTGTTAGTGTGATAGATTACATTGATCGATTTGAAAGTATTGAATCAACCTTATCTCACTGGAATAAACCCCGATTTAGTCATGTTGTATAATTATTTTTATATATTGCTTAATTCTCTTTGCTAATATTTTGTTAAGAATTTTTGTGCTATTGTGCATGAGGAACACTGATCGGTAACTTTCTCTTTGTACTTTCCCTGTTTTTGGTAATACTAGCTTTATAAAATAAATCAAGAATTATTTCTTCCTCTTTTATGTCTGAAAGAAATTGTGTACAATTGTTGTTTATTCTTCTTTAAACATTTGGAAGAGTTTTACAATAAAACTACCTGGGCTTGGAGATTTCTTTTTTGGTAGTTTTAAATTAAAAATTCAATTTTCTTGAAGTAAACCCATGCACTTATGGTCAACTAATCTACAACAAAGGAAGCAAAAATGTACAATGGAGAAAAGACAGTCTTTTCAATAAATGGTGCTGGAAAAACTGGACAGCTACACATAAAAAAAAAAGAAACTGAACATTCTCTAACATCATATACAAAAATAAACTCAAAATGGAATAAAGATGCAAATGTAAGACCAGATACTCTAAAACTCCTAGAGGAAAACACTGACATGAATCACAGAACACACTTATAGAAAACTACTTTCATAGTAATTAAAGGCAAAGTCATGTGAAAATATAAATTCTCTTTTAACATTTGGACAGCTTCAAAAGTGGGGGAAATTACCATTCTGTGTTTTAGGATAGGGTTTGCATGGGTAGGCTTCCTAGGTGATGCCTGTGCTGAAGGATCCGCCTGCCAATGCAGAAGATGCAAGAGATGTCGAGTTCCATCCCTGGGTCAGGAAGATTCCCTGGGAAAAGGAATGGCAATTCACTCCAGTATTCTTGCCTGGAAAGCTCCATGGACAGAGGAGCCTGGTGGGCTACAGTCCATAGGGTTGCAAAGTCTGACGAAACAAAGCACGCAGCATCTAGCCTTGAGTGGATAGAGGGGAGGAAAAGCATAATTCAGATATGGCAGCAATCCAACAGTCGAGCCTCTTTGTACGGCCAGCTTCCTTTGATGTCTAGGTCTCCACCAAACAGTTCCCTCCTCAGGGAGGCCTTCCTTGAATCTATAAAAGAGCCTCATCATGCTGAACGTTATCACTACACCTGGGTTGAAAGCTGTCTTCATTGCATTATATCTTATTTCTTACCTTTTTCCTTGCTGTGAATCCAGGAGGCAAGAATGCTGCTCTCTTTCTTTCCCACTGTCTGCCCAACACCTCTCCCAAGAACCTAGTCAGTGCTCAATAAAGATTCTTTTTTTTTCTTTTCTTTCTTTTTTTTTTTATTGTTTTTGCCATATAATGTCATGATATCACCATGGGTTTACAAATGCTTCCCCTCCAGAACCCCCCTCCCTCCTCCCTCCCCCCCGGGAAATCTCGCTGCACCAGCCCCGAGCATTAGTCCTGGGCTGGCGATTGATTAGACATATGATAATTAACTTGTTTCAATGCCCTTCTCCCATATCATCCCACCCTTACCCTCATCCACAAAGTCCACGAGTCTATTCTATACATCTGCGTTCCTTTTGCTGTCTCGCATGTTGGGTTCTCGTTACCGTCTTTCTAAATTCCATATATATGTGTTAATATACTGTATTGTTGTTTTTGCTTCTGGCTTACTTCACTCTGGATAATGGGCTCCAGTTTCGTCCATCTGAGTAGAACTGCTTCAAATGAATTTTTTTTTAATGCTGAGTAATATTCCATTGTGTATATGTACCACAGCTTTCTTATCCATTCGTCAGTTGATGGGCATCTAGGTTGCTTCCATGTCCTGGCTATTGTAAACAATGCAGCAATGAACATTGGGGTACACGTGGCTCTTTCAATTCTGGTTTCCTCGGTGTATATGCCCTGCAGTGGGATTGCTGGGTCACATGGCAGGACTATTTGCAGCTTTTTAAGGAAACTCCACACTGTTTTCCATAGTGGCTGTACTAGTTTGCATTCCCACCAACAGTGTAAGAGGATTCCCTTTTCTCCAAGATTCTTGAATGAACAAATAAAAGAATTAATAAAACTTCCTTGGGGTCTTTAATCTGTGATGAATTTACGTACTCCCACTTCCCTGATTCAGTGCAGAAAGATTTGTAGCTTTCATCAGAGCCTAAGAAATAATCCATAGAGGCAAACTATTTAGATCCCTTGGTTTGGGAAACAGGATGTAAGAGAGGATCCAAAAAAGGTCAGAAAGGAAAATTCTGAGGAAATGAAGATGTTCTATATGTTGATTTCAATGGAATTATTGAGGACATATGTAGACATTTGTAGAACTCATAAAACTGCATTTTTAAGGGACTTTCCTGGTGGTCCAGTGGTTGAGGATTTGCCTTCCAATGCAGGGGTTGCAGGTTTGATCCCTGATCAAGGAAGTACAATCCTGCACACTGCAGCTGGAAAGCTCGCCTGCCACAACTATTGAGCCCCCACACTAGAGTCCATGCTCGTTTGCAAGAGAATCTTCTGGCACACCACAGCTACAGAAAGCCCATGTGCTGCAGCAAAGATCCAGCACAGCCAAAATTAAAAAAAAAAAAAAAAAAAAAACAACTGCACTTACAAATCTGTGCATTTCATTAAACTAATATTAATAATATTATGGGGGAAGTCCTTTCACCTTGCTACATCGCATTCTTTTTTTAAGTTAAAACAAAGAAGAGGGCTCTGAAAGAATTAAACATTAATTTTAAACCCTGAAATCTGCTCTGGCCTTCAGCATGAAGCATTTAGAGCCAGTTTAAACTCTGAATTCCTTTAGAGACATTTTTTTTTTGTCTTATTCATTCTCTTCCCATAAATCCTCTTACCTTTTTTTTTTTTTTTCTGTGCACACATAAGAGAAACCAGCTTATAACTCTTAAAATCTTCACAAATACATAGAAAACGAAATAATTTTTGCTGTAAAATTATAATCGATGACAGATAGCAATCAAAACCCAAAAGCTGTGGAGAGGAAATGTAGTTTCTGACATCAGTTAGGAGTCAGGGCACCACTCCTCTGCTCTTTCTTTCTGTAATGGAGGGAAGAAACTAATAGATATGACAGTCCCTGTAGGCAGGAGACTCTTCTTGGGTGATTGTACATCACAGAGAATCAGCAGAAACCTGCCCAGGTAAGGTAAGTTGTAAACATATCTGCAGATTGTCGAGAGCAAATCCGAGGTACCATATGTGCCGGGGCTTCGGAAAGTAAAAGGATTACACGGTGTGAGAGATGTTTTGTATTAGGAATGATAATGACATCTTTATTTTCTGAGTTAGTTAGGTCTGGAGATTTTTGAAGACATTCATTTATTCATTTTGCAAATATTTGGAAAGACTGCCTTTGTGTAAGAGACCATCTCAGGTCTATGGGTTCATGAATGAACATGGGTTGGTGACTGTCATGGAGAAATTTCTAGCCTAGTAAGGGACAAGGACCTGAAAGAAGAATAGTAGGGCACAGCCAGTGTTGTGACGGTGTTGTCTGCGTGGGCAGGTGGAAAACCACCCGTGTCTGGGAAAACTTCATTCTGATTGTTCATTTCAGGTAGGTTTCCAGAGTGATTTGATTGACATTTTATGTAATCTCTGTTCTAGACTTTTTGTATACACATTCTCTTGGTCAGTCCTATAAGTTACCATCTTGGAAAATAGTCATGTACTCCTGAAGGAGACACATAAGGTTTGGAACAGTAAGAAAAACATTTTGTCTCAGTATCATAGGTGGTCAGTGGCAGAGCCAGGATTTTTTTATTTTTTATTTTTTTAATTGGTTTTGCCATACAATGACATGAAATCATCATGGGTTTACATATGCTCCCCCTCCAGAACCCCCCTCCCTCCTCCCTCCCTCCTCCCTCCCCCGGGGAAATCTCGATGCACCAGCCCCGAACATCAACCCTGGGCTGGCGATTGATTTCACATATGACAATCAACATGTTTCAATGCCATTCTCCCATACCATCCCACCCTTGCCCTCTTCCACAGAGTCCACGTGTCTATTCTATAGATCTGCGTTCCTTTTGCTGTCTCTCATGCTGGGTTCTCGTTACCATCTTTCTAAATTCCATTTATATGCGTTAGTATACTGTATTGTTGTTTTTCCTTCTGGCTCACTTCACTCTGGATAATAGGCTCCAGTTCCGTCCACCTGAGTAGAACTGATTCAAATGAATTTTTTTTAATGCTGAGTAATATTCCATTGTGTATATGTACCACAGTTTTCTTATCCATTCGTCAGTTGATGGGTATCTAGGTTGCTTCCATGTCCTGGCTATTGTAAACAATGCCAGAGCCAGGATTTTGATGCAGGATTTAGATCGCAAATGCATAGTCCTTTTTTCTTCTTGCCTTCCCCTCTCCCTTTCATCTTTCCTTCTTTGCTTCCTTTTTATCAGTTTTTTCCTCTCAGTGTCCTTCCCACCATTTCATGTTAGATATTAAAATATTAAAAGAAGACTAGAAAATAGGCAGCTGGAAAAGCTGGCCAAGGGCCTCTCAGTCCCCACCCTACCCCCACTCCCCAATGGGCATTATGGACGAAAGACCCAGAGGTGTCATAACTGATTCAGCAAACAACCCAGAGACGGCAAAAAGTTTTCAAATTCATGCTCATCTCCTAATCATTCTCCATTCTCTACTAGAATGTCCTTCCATTCTAACTCAACACCTTCCAATCACCATGTTGCAATTCCAGCCCTGATAACACATTTTTACAGACAACAAATATTTTTGATTTCTTATTTTTATCATATTTGTGATCTGTGATGTGATAGCTCATAAATTTGGAAAGAGGGGAAATAAAATGGCCCTTAGGGCTCAAATATAAAACTAGCAGCTAAAAAAAGCAGAGCAGAGAAGTTCCAAGTCTGAGGAAATAGAAGATTTAAGCCATAAGCCCCGAGAGTAACTTGAAAACTATTAAAAAGCTGTTAAAACTATTCTGTATTTTTTTTCATTGATCACTGAGGAAGGCTCTCTTATCACTCCTACTATTCTCTGGAACTCTGCATTCAAATGGGTATATCTTTCCTTTTCTCCTTTGCCTTTAGCTTCTCTTCTTTTTTCAGCTATTTGTAAGACCTCCTCAGACAGAAATTTTGCCTTTTTACATTTCTTTTTCTTGGGGATGGTCTTGATCACTGCCTCCTGTATGATGTGATGAACCTCTGTCCGTAATTCTTTAGCTACTCTGTCTATCAGATCTACTCCCTTGAATCTATTTGTCACTTCCACTTTATAATCAAAAGGGATTTGATTTAGGTCATACCTGAATGGTGTTGGGGTCGCAAAGAGTCGGACATGACTGAGTGGCTGAACTGAACTGAATGGAATGATACAGTGGTTTTCCCTACCTTCTTCAATTTAAGTCTGAATTTGGCAATAAGGAGGTCATGATCTGAGCCACAGAGCCCCTGGTCTTGTTTTTTCTGACTGTATAGAGCTTCACCATCTTTGGCTTCTAAGAATATAAACAATCTGATTTTTATATTGACCATCTGGTGATGTCCACGTGTAGAGTCTTCTCTTGTGTTGTTGGAAGAGTGTGTTTGCTGTGACCAGTGCATTCTCTCAGCAAAACTCTGTTAGCCTTTGACCTGCTTCATTCTGTACTCCAAGGCCAAATTTGCCTGTTATTCCAGGTATCTCTCAACTTCCTAATTTTGCATTCCAGTCCCCTGTAATGAAAAGGACACCTTTTTTGGGTGTTAGTTTTAGAAGGTCTTATAGGTCTTCACAAAACAATTAAACTTGAGCTTCTTAAGCATTAGTGGTTGGGGCATAGACTTGGATTACTGTGATATCAAATGGTTTGCCTTGGAAATGAACAGACATCATTCTGTCATTTTTGAGATTGCATCCAAGTACTGGATTTCAGACTCTTTTGCTGACTATGAGGTCTATTCCATTTCTTCTAAAGGATTCTTGCCCACAGTAGTAGACATATTGGTCATCTGAGTTAAATTCACCCATTCAAGTCCATTTTAGCTCGCTGATTCCTAAAATGTTGATGTTCACTCTTGCCATCTCCCGTCTGACCACTTCCAATTTGCCTTGATTCATGGACCTAACATTCCGGGTTCCTATGCAACATTGCCCTTTACAGCAACAGACTTTATTCCCATCACCAGTCACATCCACAACTGGGTGTTATTTTTGCTTTGGCTCCGTCTCTTTAGTCTTTCTGGAGTTATTTCTCCACTAATCTCCAGTAGCATATTGGGCACCTACTGACCTGGGGAGTTCATCTTTCAGTGTCCTGTCTTTTTGCCTTTTCATACTGTTCATGTGGCTCTCAAGGCAAGAATACTGAAGTGGTTTGCCATTCCTTTCTCCAGTGGACCACGTTTTGTCAGAACTCTCCACCATGACCTCCATGCCACATGACGTGGCTCATAGTTTCATTGAGTTAGACAAGGCTGTGGTCCATGTGACCAGTTTGGTTAATTTTCTGTGATTGTGGTTTTCATTCTGTCTGTCCTCTGATGGATAAGGATAAGCTGCTTATGGAAGCATCCTGATGAAAGAGACTGACTTGAGGGGGAAACTAAGTCTTGTTCTGATGGATGGGGGCATGCTCAGTAAATCTTTAATCCAATTTTCTGTTGATGGGCAGGGCTGTGTTCCCTACCTGTTGTTTGACCTGAGGCCAAACTGTTGTGGAGGTATGAAGGTAATGATCACTTCCTTCAAAAGGTCCCATGCAAGCAAGCACTGCTGCACTCAGTGCTCCCTACCCTGCAACAGGCCACCTCCGACCCATGCCTCCACTGGAGATGCCTGGACACTCATGGGCAAGTCTGGCTCAGTCTTTGTGGGGTCATTGTTCCTTTCTCCTGGGTCCTGGTGTGCACAAGATTTTGTTTGTGCCCTCCAAGAGTCTGTTTCCCCAGTCCTGTGTAAATTCTGGCAGCTCTATGATGGAGTGAATGGTGACCTCCTCCAAGAGGGCTTATGCTATACCAAGGTCTGCTGCACCCAGGGTCCCTGCCCCTGTGGCAGTCCATTGCTGACCCATGTCTCCACAGGAGACAATGAAACACAGTTCTGGCTCAGCCTCTGGGTCCTGGTGCACACAAAGTTGTTTGAGCCCTCTGAGCATCTCTGGCGGGTATGGGGTTTGATTCTAAATGCGATTTTACCCCACCCACTATCTTGCTGAGGCACCATCCTTTGCCCTTGAATGTGGGATATCTTTTTTTTTTTGATGGGAACCAGCATTGTCCTGTCGATGGCTGTTCAGCAGTGAGTTGGAATTTTGGAGTTCTCACAGGAGAAGATGAGTGCATATCCAGAAGTAAGAAAGCCTTCCTCAGTGATCAATGCAAAGAAATAGAGGAAAACAATAGGATGGGGGGCGGGGAAGAGCCCTTCAAGAAAATTAGAAACATCAAGGGAACATTTCATGCAAATGTGGGCTCAATGATGGACAGAAATGGTATGGACCTAACAGAAGCAGAAGATATTAAGAAGAGGAGACAAGAATACACAGAAGAACTATACAAAAAAGATCTTCATGACCCAGATAATCACCTAGAGCCAGACATCCTGGAATGCAAAGTCAGAATGGGCTTTAGGAAGCATCACTACAAACAAAGCTAGTGGAGGTGATGGAATTCCAGTTGAACCATTTCAAACCCTAAAAGATGATGCTGTGAAAGTGCTGCACTCAATATGCCAGTACATTTGGAAAACTCAACAGTGGCCACAGGACTGGAAAAGTTCAGTTTTCATTCCAATCCCAAATAAAAGCAATGCTAAAGATGTTAAAACTGCCACATAATTGCACTCATCTCACATGCTAGTAATGTAATGCTCAAAATTCTCCAAGTTGGGCTTCAACAGTACATGAACTGTGAACTTCCAGAGTTCAAGGTGGTTTTTAGAAAAGGCAAAGGAACTAGAGATCAAATTGCCAACATCCGTTGGATCATCATAAAAAGAAAGTTCCAGAAAAGCATGTACTGCTTTATTGACTACACCAAAGCCTTTGACTGTGTGGATCACAACACACTGTGGAAAATTCTTCAACCCGACTATATGACCTGTCTTATGAGAAATCTGCATGCAGATCAAGAAGCAACAGTTAGAACTGGACATAGAACACTGGGTCCAAATCAGGAAAGGAGTACGTCAAGGCTGTATACTTCACCCTGCTTATTTGACTTAAATGCAGAGTACATCATGTAAAATGCCGGGCTGGATGAAGCACAAGCTGGAATCGGGATTGCTGGGAGAAATACCAGTAACCACAGATATGCAGATGACACCACCCTTATGGCAGAAAGTGAAGAAGAACTAAAGAGCCTCTTGATGCAAGTGAAAGAGGAGAGTGAAAAAGTTGACTTAAAACTCAACATTTGGAAAACTAAGATTATGACATCTGGTCCCATCACTTCATGACAGGTAGGTGGGGAAACAATGGAAACAGTGAGAGACTTTAGTTTTCTGGGCTCCAAAATCACTGCAGATGGTGACTGAAGCCATGAAATTAAAAGATGCATGCTCCTTGTAAGAAAAGCTATGACCAACCTAGATAGCATATTAAAAAGCAGAGACATTGCTTTACCAACAAAGGTCTATCTAGTCAAAACTATGGTGTTTCCAATAGTCATGTATGGATATGAGAGTTAGACTATAAAAAAGCTGAGTGCCGAACGATTGATGCTTTTGAACTGTGGTGTTGAAGAAGACTCTTGAGAGTCCTTTGGACCTCAAGGAGATCCAATCAGTCAATCCTAAAGGAAATAAGTCCTGAATGTTCATTGGAAGGACTGATGTTGAAGCTGAAACTCCAGTACTTTGGCCACCCAATGCAAAGAGCTGACTCATTTGAAAAGACCCTGATGCTGGGAAAGATTGGAGGTAGGAGGAGAAGGGGATGATGAAGGATGAGATGGTTGGATGGCATCACCGACTCAATGGAATTAGCTTGGTTAAACTCCTGCGGTTGTTGATGGACAGGGAGGCCTGGCATGCTTCAGTCCATGGGTTGCAAAGAGTCAACACTGCTGAGTGACTGAACTGAATTGAAAACTATTCTGTGCAAGTCATGGGGATAAATGTTCTCAATGATAAAGACATGAGTAAAGCAAGCTCTCTAAACCTTAAGAAAGAGCTAGTGCCTGAAATAGACTTGCAAATAATTCATTTCCACACAGGACAGGACGATGTCAATGCCAAATAGCTGTTTTTTTCTGGGAACACCAAGTAGCAGATGATTCCTTATGTCTAGGGGCTCAGAATCCTTCATGGAAGAGGTGGCATTTGAGCTCTGATGATTGGTGGGTGAAAGTCTAAGAGGTAAGGCTTGGCATAGAGTAAATTTCCAGTAAGTATTGGCTGACAACTTCTGCATTTTGACTCTTTCTCCCCTAAACTCCTGCCACCTTTATGTCAGTATTGCAAAATATGATTCTGCTCCACCATACACACATTTTTGGCTTGCTTTTATTCTTACTTACTACCTCCTTAATTCCCCATATTGAATCCTTGTAGCTGGTGTACTGCCTGGTACTTATCAAGCATTCCAATGAACTTGATTCTATAGTTAGGTTATTTAAAGGTTCATTAGCAGCATCTATAATGCTCCTCCTGGGTACCCTTCAAGATTTAATGTAGAGTTGCTTCATACAGTTGGCATATAATAAATGTTGTTTATTGAGGGGAAAAAATCCACCTTTCTTGAGACTCTGAGCCTCTGTCTTTCTGAGCTAAGGTAATTACACAGACAATTAAGGCTAAAAGAAACTTGTTGTTTTCATTTGCACTGAACTACCAGGAGTTTAGGTCTGTAGTGATCAAATTCTCTAGTTGATTTAACTCTTTGCCTCCCCAAGTTTACAGACAAAGCCAGAACATGGAACCATCCTAGAGAGCCCCAAATAACTTGAGTTAAAATAATGGACAAGCATCACCTTTAAGAGAGAGAAAAAGGGAAGAGAGAGATGTCATTTTTATCTTCAGAAAAATGATCACCCCACTTAACTGCATTTTGGTAAATGACAGGTAGATGCCTATTAAGATAATGACTAAAAAGCTGAATGAAATTGCAGACAGAGGTCAAGAGCAGATTGTAGGAGACAGGTATTTGGTACTTGGTGAGATAAAGGATGGCACCCACCCCCACTCCCCCTATTCAACTCTTAGGATGAGGTCTTTTCTTGTTGTTCTTGTTAGGGAACCCCTATCTGCAAAACACGCAGAAGAAAATTGAAACCTAGGGGGAGGAGTGGTGCTGCTAGCTTTTGCGAGGCATGTCAGAGGAAAGGCCATCTAGAGAGGTTCACAGGGGGAACAGGGAATGAGAGATGAGTTGTGATCAAGCTTCCTGGGAACCAGGGGTGTCCCTGGACCTGCAGGGGGTGAAGATGGGCCACTAGAGTGGAGACCTCCTGTCCTCTCCAGGGGCTCCTCAATGAACTCATATACTGGGTGAAGGAATGTGGACTCTACCCGAGGACCAAGGGGAGAAGTGATGTATTTAAGCAGGGCAGAGAACTAAAGTCTGCAAAGACTTTTCCACCTGTAGAATGGATAAGGGGTGCAATGGCAAGAAGCCATGACAACAGTGCTGGGACTTGGGGAGGCTGGTGAGGCGCCCAGGACAAAAAAGTGTAAGGAGGTGCTCCCCTTCAGGGTCTTGCCAGTGCCAATATTGGAAGATCTAAAGCAGCTACAAGAAAGGATGCAAAAGGTGGAAGCAGGTTTGTGGGCTCTCTGGGCAAGAGAGGATGGGGGATGATATTCAGCCTGGGGTTTGGGGTGAGTCTCCTTGCAGTTGACATCTGGCCCCTTCACACACCCTCCCGGCCCTGCTGCAGGTCTCTAGAACTCTCTGAACCCCAGTCTCTCTAGTAGACAAAGATGAGCATTTACTCTGAAGTTGGAGTGGGTAGTCATTCCCTTCTCCAGTCGATCTTCCCGACCCACAGATTGAACCCGTGTCTCCTGCATTGCAGGCAAATTCATTGCCATCTGAGCCACCAGGGAAGCCCTGTCAAGGGAAATAGGATCTTGTCATCTGGAGGGAGGGGGATTTATACTACCTCATTGGAGGAGGGGGCTACTTTTTCTAGGAAGCCAAGTCTGGAAGTTTTCAAAGGCTGAGAGACCTAAGCTGAGTCAGGACACCAGATCCTGGCCTGGCCCTTATCTAGTTGAGTGACCTTGGGTAAATCACTCACATCTCTGGTCTTACTTCCTTCTGCTAAATATTATGATTGGTTTACATTTCTAAGGTTCTTTTCAACTCTGAAGAAGAAAAAAGTACATCTGTGATTCCATGAACAGAGGAAAAAAGTGAGACTAGACTAAAATGCTAGCCTTTAATGAAAGGTTCTTTCAGGAAAAAGAACTTCCTAGTCTGAGCTCATTATACCTCTGATGAGATGTTTTCCTTCTTGGCCATAGGTATATCCTTATTTTCTTCAACCTTGATTGATCTCCATTGTAAGAAACTGGGTTGAGTCTAAGGGTCAGGTGATGTGATTTTATTTATTAATTAATTAATGACTTTTAAAAGTTGAAATATAGTTGACTTGCAGTGTTTCAGGTATATAGCAAAGTAACTCAGATATGCATATACATATCTATTCTCTTTCAGAATCTTTTCCTTTATAGGTTATTACAAGATACTGAATATAGTGGTGGTTTAGTCATTAAGTTGTGTCCAACTCTTGTGACCCCATGGACTATAGCTCACCATGCTCCTCTGTGTATGATATTTCCCAGGCAAGAATACTAGAGTGGGTTGCCATTTCCTTCTCCAGTGGATCTTCCCAACCCAGGAATCAAATCCAGGTCTCCTGCATTGCAGGCAGAGTCCTTCCCAACTCAGCTATAAGGGAAGCCACGAGGGAAGTTACTATATTGAATTTAGTAACCTATGCTAAACAGTAAACCCTTGTTGTTTATTTTTACATATAGTCATGTATATGTAAACCCTATATATGTAAATGTATATTTACATATATAAATTAGTCATGTATATGTAAATTTCTATCTGTAAATCCCACTTTCCTAATTTATAGCCCTCTTTCACCTTTGATAGCCATAACGTTGCTTTCTATGTCTGTGAGTCTGTTTCTGTTTTGTAAATAAATTCATTTGTATCATTTTTTTGTAGAGTCCATATACAGTGATATCGTAAGATATCTACCTTTATCTGGCTTACTTCAGTTTAGCATGATAATTTCTAGGCCCATCCATGGTGCTACAAGTGGTATTCTTTCATTCTTTTTATGGCTGAATAATATTCCATTGTATATATATATGTATAGGTGGCATGGTTTTAGGAGTCCTGGCTGAGTCCTTCTGTTAAAGACCTCCACAGAAGATACTGCCCTTCACCTTCACTGCCTACTGTTTGGTGGGAAGGTAGGCTTCCTTGCCCCCGGAAGACAGGCATGGCAACTACAGTCCATGGGGTGGCAGAGTCAGACACAACTGAAATGGCTTAGCACACACGCCTGCCCAGGCGTCCTTGGAAGCCCCTAGGAGATGTAGAGATCCAGCTGATGTCTTTCAGGGCTGGCGGGCGAAGGGAGTGGCTCAGCTCTTGTTTCGCCGTCTCTTCCCTTGGGCACTGCCCCTTCCCGCTCTTCTCCTGGTCACTGTGCTAGCAGACGGCAACCTGGCTTCTATGAGAAGCACCGGCTAGCCTTCCAGATGCAGCCAGAGCCCATCTCGTCTGCATTTCCAGAAAAGGAAGGAGCGATTCAGATCAGATTCCCAAGATGAACCCATTTGATCTTTCTTCTGGGAGTTAGAACTGAAGCCAAGGCTCACATAACAAAGCAGATATGTTCACACGCAGACAATAGCCATTGTAAAAATGCTTGTGGAGCAGGTTGACACACGTGGGATTAGAACAGCTGGTGTTGGAATTCATCTTAAGGGAGACTTGATTTATTGGGGAAAATGCCTTTGATTAACTTCTTAGGGATGAAATCGTGGGAGCCTGAGCCTGGATTAGCAGGAGAGAAAAAGAAAGAGAGGGAGAGAGAGCAGTCTGCTTCCTAAACGGAAGGAGAGTTTGGGAAGTGGTAAGTAGGCAAAGTGAACATGGGGGGAGTTTAGGGACAAGTTAAGGGGGCTGGGGGCCATTTCTCACACTTAGCAGTGATGGTCACAGCTCCCATCTCCTGAGGAGCTTGTGAACAGCAGGCTCCCTCGTTTCATGGGCAAGTCAGAGTTCTTTGCTGCTTTCCTTGGCTTGTATGTGAAGACCGTGCTCTGTTGTCACCTCCCAGTAGAGACAGCTACTCTCTTCTTGCTTTTGTGATGCCCAGGTGTTGTTTGCTAGCCTTTTAGTTTGTTTGTTATTCACTCAGAAAAGCTGCCTTTAGGCTCTGCTTTCTGATTTCTGTTGCATCTTTCACTTGGCACTTTTTGGCCACCTCGCAAAGGAGGGACAGTGGCAGAGAGGGACAGGAAGGACAATGAGCTGCCTATATGTCCTGCAGGCTGTACTTATGAACCCGCTGGCCTGAGTGCAAATCCCAGCTCTCCTGTATCCTGCTGTGTGACCTTGAGAAAGCCATTTCACCTCTCAGGGACTCCGTTTTCCTTAATAGTTTGAGGGTCTGCCTCCCAGGACTGCTGCAAGAATTAGAGTGGCCCTTGGCTCAGGATCTGTGCAAGAAATGAGCTCCCTGTTGTTTCATTTCTTTCCTGCCCAGCACCACGCGGGAAAGCCAGAGGTCATACAATCATACCCAGTTCTCAGATGTGGTGACTCAGGTTTCCAAGGAAGGGGCTGATCCTCCCTTGCTGGGAAGATGCAGGCGTGTGGGCTCACTGAACCCATTCCTTGGACATGCACCCTGACTCTCTAGGGCCAGCACCCTGTGTTTCTGCAGGGTTCTGGAACTGTACAGGTGAAGCAAAGATTCACATTATCCCACGAGCTTTTCTATGTAGCTCACCTTAAATGAGGACTCAAGCTGACGAATCTTTGTTGTTGTCCAGTCACTCGGTCGTGTTCAACTCTCCGCAAACCCATGGACTGCAACACACCAGGCTTCCCTGTCCTTTACTATCTCCTGCAGCTTGCTCAAACTCATGTGCATTGATTCACTAATGTCATCCAAGCATCTCATCCTCTGTCACCCCCTTCTCCTCGCGTCCTCACTCTTTCCTGGCATCAGAGTCTTTTCCAATGAGTCAGTTCTTTGCATCAGGTGGCCACAGTATTGGAGCTTCAGCTTCAACATCAGTCCTTCCAGTGACTTTTCAAGGTTTATTTCCTTTAGGATGGACTGATTTGATCTCCTTGCTGTCCAAGGGATTTTCAAGGGTCTTCTCCATCACTACAGTTTGAAAGCATCAGTTCTTCAATGCTCAGTCTTCTTTATGGTCCAACTAACTCAGTTACAATAAAGCAAACATTACTTACTGATCTACTCAACAAACATGGTTTGAACAGTTTATGAGATTGCTAGGGCTGTTATAGCAAGATATCACAGACCAATGGAAATTTATTTCCTCACAACGCTGGAGGCTGTAAGTCCATGATCAAGGTGTGGGAAGGGCTGCTTCCTCTGAGGCCTCTTGCCTTGGCATGTAGGGGGTCATCTTCTCCCTGTGTCCTAATCTCCTCTTCATTTAAGGACATCAGTCAGATTGTTTTAGGGTCTATCTCGATGAGCTTATTTGTCCTTAATAACCTTTATAAAGATCCTCCTATCTCCAGATACTCTCTGCCATACTGAGGGGTTAAGACTTCATCAGGGAGGGCTTCCTAGATGGTGCTAGTGAAGAACCTGCCTGCCAGTGCAGGAGATATAAGAGACTTGGTTCAATCCTTGAGTCAGGAAGACCCCCTGGAAAAGGGAATAGCTATCCACTCCAGTATTCTTACCTGGGAAATTACATGGACAGAGGAGGCTGGTGGCCTTCAGTCCATGGGGTCACAAAAGAGCCAGATATGACTTAGCAATTGAGCACACAGCATATGAGATTTCAATATGTGATTTGGGGATGGGGCAGGGGGAGACACAGTTCAGGCCGTGACAAGCATCTGCTATGCTAGACATTGTTCTAAGATGCTAAAGATACGGCAGTGAATGAAAGAAAGTAGGGGGAGTGATAATTGAGGGGAATCAAGGAGAGGAAAAACAGGGGCACTCTTGGGACTCTCCTTGACTGAGGGGAGAGATTTCTGGCAAATCTCGCTCCTCTGATGAGTCACAGAGTATGTTCCATCCTAAAGCCTCTTTCCTATTGACCCTCCCCCATCCTTTGAAGAGCATCTCTGTAGCCCTCTCCTGTCTGCTTCCTGATAAACAATCACTGCAGCTCCTTCACTGTATTTTATATATGTCTGACTCCCCTGCCTGCTGTGAGAATACAAGTGTTGTCTTATCCACTGCTGGTCCAGAGCCTAACGTGGAGCCTGGCATGTAGAAGATGCTCAATAAATGTTTGATGAATAAATGAATAAAACCAGAGCGGGCTCGGCTCAGCAGGCTTTGCCATCAGGGGCCTGTGGGATCAGGCTATGGGTGAGATGGAATTCTAATGAGCAGCAGAAAATTCAAGAACGTGAGACATCTAAAGGCAGCTCTGCTGACTTCCCTGCCATCAGCTGCGGGGTTTCTGAAAAGCAAAGATGGATAAAAAATTTTGTGGGCTGGTTAAAATAAAATCTGGAGTGTGAACATTTTATTTTAGTTTTTAATTGTGAGGCTTTCTGCAAGAATCGTGGAGAGATTAGCTCTGCTCACCCACAAATGGAAGCCTGAGACTATGATTTGTCATTTCTTTAATCTTAAAAGTGCAAGGCAGGGGGTATGGGGGAAGGGTAAAATTGGGATATTAGGGGAAATAATAAAACTGCAAATTACTGAGTTCTCACTTACGTGCCTGGCACTTTGCTTATTATGTTACATATATGATCCTATTTAACCCTTGTGTTGACAGGCAATGAATACTTTCATTTCAAAGATGTGAAAGCTGCTCAGAGGGTGTGAATAACCAACTCAAGGTCACACAGCCTTCAGGTCTCAGAGCCAGGATTTATCTGAGACACCCCTGAGACTCTTGATGGCAATGGCCCTGCTCTTACCTTCTCTTCTCTTTTAAAGAAGATGGCTTCTATTTTTTTTTTTAATGTTCATTTATTTGTGTCTGTGTCACAAGGAATCTTTCTTTTTGGCACATGGGTTCTTTGTTGCTGTGTGGGCTCTGTAGTTGTGAAATGGGGACTTGGTTGCCCCGAGGCAACCAGTAGCTGACTTTATTTTGGGGGGGCTCCAAAATCACTGCAGATGGTGATTGCAGCCATGAAATTAAAAGATGCTTACTCCTTGGAAGGAAAGTTATGACCAACCTAGACAGCATATTAAAAAGCAGAGACATTACTTTGCCATCTAGTCAAGGCTATGGTTTTTCCAGTAGTCATGTATGGATGTGAGAGTTGGATGGTAAAGAAAGCTGAGCACTGAAGAATTGATGCTTTTGAGCTGTGGTGTTGGAGAAGACTCTTGAGAGTCCCTTGGACTGCAAGGAGATCCAACCAGTCCATTCTAAAGGAGATCAGTCCTGGGTGGTCATTGGAAGGACTGATGTTGAAGCTGAAACTCCAATACTTTGGCCACCTGTTTTGAAGAACTGACTCATTTGAAAAGACCCTGATGCTGGGAAAGTTTGAAGGCAGGAGGAGAAGGCGATGACAGAGGATAAGATGGTTGGTTGGCATCACTGAGTCAATGGTCATGAGTTTGGCTGGGCTCCAGGAGTTGATGGTGGACAGGCAAGCCTGGTGTGCTGTTGTCCATGGGGTCACAAAGAGTCAGACATGACTGAGTGACTGAACTGAAGATGCCTCAGTTACATTCCACTGTCTATTCAATTCTTTCCTCTTTATATTTACACCAAGCACTGGAGCTCACATATTCTGAGTGAAATGAAAACTAACCCATCTGATCTATTGGTGAAGCTAAGAGGCAATATTCAGTTGTTTGCTTGTTTTCTAGTTTTTTACTTTTGCAAAGTTTGGCATCAAAAGAAAAAACAAGGTAATTAACTCTCCAGAAGTCATCACCAAATTTTGCTCTGTGAAAGGTCAGCATGTGAATCTTTTTCTGAAGGCACAGACCCTGTCTCAGTCAACTTGAGCTTCTCCAACAGAAGTCCATAAACTGGGTAGCTTGCAAAATAGACTTTCTTTCTCCTAATTCTAGAGTCCAAGAAATCCAATATCAATGGACTGATTGATCTGGATCCTAGTAAGAGCTCTCTTGCTAAGGACTGCCTTTCTGCCCTCACAGGATGGAAAAAGAGGATTCCATCTCTCCTCCCTCCTTTTCTTGTAGGGGCACTAATTCCATTATGGGAGCCCCACCCTCATAACCTCATCTAAACTTACCCTCAGAGGCCCTTCATCACTATGAGGGTTAGAATTTCAACATAAGAATTATGAGGAGACATTAACATTCAGCCCACGATGATCCCCTTGGCTGATTTTTAATAATTTAAACTGGATCTTTACTTACTGTTATCCTGACCCACAGAGGGTTCATTGAGGTAAGCTGGAGGCCATTCCTGGCTTGATCTGTGACTGAATATTATTTTGATGGGTGATCTGATAGGTCAAAATGCCCAGGAATTTGCTCAATTTCGTTAAAGATGTCAGCTACAAGATGAATGCCTACTTCTCCTTGAACAGCCTGTTCTATATTGGTACCACCTCAGAAACATCTTTCTTCTACTACATTATTTGTGTTGCAAGGTTAGAAAAATAAATATTTGATAAAAGGGACTCATTTACCCAAGTTAGGAAGCTTAAAGTGATTTTGCTTTTTGATCTGTGATCTGGCATCCTAGTGAATGTAATCACCTGGAATGTTTATGAAGGTTAGAGCATCCATCTATAAAAGCACACTCAACTCTGTCATCCTCTATGTGTATCAACACCTTGAAAAATATTGCCAGTCAAAGAAAAGCATATTTAAAGTAAGAACATATGAGGGCAGTTCTGATTTGAAAGGCATGGCTATTTTCTGAGCAAGGATATAAAACAAATGGTTTATTCATCTGACAATTATTTTTCACTGGTCTTAAAATTTTGCTTTGTTCATAGACGTTCTCTCCCTAGGCCCCATCCTCCCAAGATTGCATATCGTTTTTCTTCAACAAGTCCAATATCATGCATGGCATGTAGAATATTCTTAGCAGAAAAATCAAGAGAGAGAATTGAAGCTACCTGATGGAGCTACTTTCTCTTGTAAGGTTTAAAGAACATTGAACTCTGGTGGCTCAGACAGTGAAGAATCCACCTGCAATGCAGGAGACCAGGTTCAGTCCCTGGGTCAGGAAGATCCCCTGGAGAAAGCATTGACTTCCCACTCCGGTATTCTTACCTGAAGAATTCTATACACAGAAGAGCCTGGTGGGCTACAGTCCATGGAGTCTCAAGAGAGTCAGATGTGACTTAGCAACTAAACAACAAACAAATGGTAACAGCAAAAGTTATGAGGACTTAGTATCCTAATCTGAATATTTCTGCAGGAAAACATACTAATAATCACCCTAAGTGGGATGAAGACCCTCAGTAGTAGTTAGATATGCAGCCTTATGAGTTTTAAAGACGTCTTCCAAATTTTCAGAGTTCTTGAGATTTCAGAGTTCTGAAGAAGGGATTGTGAAGCTGCAGTGTGTAATTAAAAGAAAAAAGACTCTCTAATCTCATTTTCATGCCATCAGCTGTCTTGGAGAAAAATCCTGGGGAAAATTTCCAAGACTTTCTCTCCCCATCACAACATTGCTCAATTAAACACATTAGGAATCTGTGCATTTTGGTTTAAATCTCAGGGCAATTTATCTCCCACCCACCATTCCATATCCTGTTTCCTTCCTCAATTTGAAATTATAAGAATTTAGGACATGGGGAAAAGGAGCAGATTTCTTCTTTGTGTTTTTTTTTTCTTTAGTTTTTTGTTCTTTATTCTTTTTATGAAAGACATACAAATTCATGGAAAAATTAGGTACAACAACCAAAAATAAATAAATAAATAAATAAAAGACTTTCAAGCTCCCGACTACCCAGATAAAACGTTCACAACATGCTATATATCTTTCTGGAGTTTTATTTTTCTAAGTGTTGAAGCAATGGCTTTTTAGAAAAATGAGCAAATGCTATCTATACACAATTCTCTGATGGAAGACATTTAGAAAAAGTAAGGTTTTACAATGTGGTATGTGTTTTTTCAGCAGGCAGAAATTAAGAACAAAAACATCTGTAACCTCAGCATGCATATTTTCAGCTGGCATTGGGCACTTTTCTTAATCCTACATTTTGCTTTGGATTTGTGTTACCGTCTTGGGCTTGAGAATATACACATATATCTCTGGGAACTTCACTGTAGACCCTCAGCATGGAGCTGTTTCTCACCAAGCATGACTAGATCTTTGGCTTCCTCTTTAAAATTTGACTTAAAACTAGAGAGACAGAGACTTTCACAAACTTGTGTGTTAGTTGTTCAGTCGTGTCTGACCATTTGCAACCAAGTGGACTGTAGCCCTCCAGGCTCCTCTGTTCAGGGAGTGCGCTGCCATTTCCTCCTCCAGGGGATCTTCCCAACCTGGGATCGAATCCAGGTCTCCTGCATTGCAGTTAGATTCTTTACTATCTGAGCCACCAGGGAAGCCCTTTAAAATGTGACTTAAAACTAGAGAGACAGAGCGTTTTACAAACTCTTAGAGCTGCCAGGAAATGTGGAAAATAGGTTGAATGGTGAACGTTCTCATTTCACAGACAGACGCTAAGGCTGGTGAGGTCCACTTACAGGCAGCAGCATTGGGTCCTGATGCCTGGATTCAAGTCTCAGAGACTCCTTTAAGAAAATCTGAGACTCTATTTCCCCATCAGATATGGAGTTAGTACCCGTATCCACTCCATGAAGCATCCTAGGAATGAAAAGAACTGATGCGCTTGAGGTCTAAGCCCTGTGTACAGTTGCTTGTGAGGTCCCAGTAAGTTTAGTTCTGCCTGTTGGTGACAGAACAGGATGTTGGGCTTAATTCTCTTTGTCCCACTGCAGGGACAGTAGCCTATGATGGATGAGCTTTCGGAATGGTGATGTGGGCAGAGAGGAGTAAAGGCAGGAAAAAACCGCCTGATTCCTCTCTCCCCTCTCTCTTCCTTTAAAATAATCAATAAATACTACTGATCATATTTACTATTGGTGTGGGAGGAGGAAGGGGGACGGGAGCAACTATAGGGACAAACCTCCTTTTATAAGTGAAGCTGGAACTGTAAGCAGAAGGCCACATTCCTTGATGAAGCTTTCAACAGAAAAAGGAGGAGAGGGCGGGGCCTGGAATGCTGGGAAATGGAGTGAAGATGATCCCGGAAAGGAATCATTGCAGAGGGTGGGGGACTATTCACAAAGTAGGTTTTCCACCTGAACTAGTAAAAAATTTTCTGAAATTAAGAGGAAATGTAAAAGGTGTAGTCTCCAGGTGGGCAGTAACGTATAGATTCATCAATAGTGTGTGAATACTGGGGTTTAATATCAACTTGCTACTTGGGAAATGTAGAAAACACAATAAAATTGGGCTTAAACCTGATTACTGAAGAAATAGACAGAACATTAATATGAATGCGTCTGGCTGGAGGAAATATTAACTGCCTTTGGATTGCTTGACTTGACCGCACGCGCACACACACACACACACACACACACACACACACACACACACACTAGCGCATTCTCCTAAATTTCCTGGTGACCTGATGGATTAGGGAATTGGTGGTGGGCTCTTGATGCATGATTTGCTGACCGTATGATCTCTTTTCTTTGCTAAAAATCTTTCGGTTATAAGATTCATCATCTCATTTCTATTTTTTCTTTTTTCGAAGTGAGGCTGCCACGAAAAAGAAGCTGTGTTTGTAACATCCATGTCTTCGAATCGTATTTACTATTGGATTTCAGGAAATCTTGAAAATTCTCTTAACTTGGAGGATTCAAAGCACCCAAACCTCTTGGAAGATGGTGATATATAACCTTAATTTACTTAAAAGAAAACTCTAATAGGGTCAAATAATTTGTGGCCTGATACTAATTTTCATGCAACGCTGAGATGGCCATTCATCCTTTTCCCCAGGGGGACTCTGGGGGGAAGGTGCCAAGTCCCTCTAAATCACAAATGGAATTAGTTTGCTGGCTGGAATGGTACTTTTTTTTAAAGAAGAAAAAATTCCACCCCATTTCTCTTCATTGCCTTCGTGTTGTTCAGAGGCGGCTGCTTGGTGATCCCTGGGGAACAGAGAAAAGAATTTAGGGTTTAAATATAGTTTGGAATCAGTAAAAAAGAGGAAAAGGAATCTAAGACTCAATTTCTATTTATTAGAAAATTGGAGGAAGGAGACTGAAACCAGGAGAGAAGGGAGAGACTGAACGTATCTATTTAAAGAAACAGCATCTGCATTTAACAATTAAAACTATCATACAATCTTTGCAAGAGTTAATCTATTAGGATCTTTAGAAATTCCCTCCTATCAGGAGTAAGTGCTAGTGTAAATGAGAATTTATGGGAAAAAAATAACAGAAAATTAAACAAAAATGCAGTACTAACAGTGTTTCAAACTTCAATAAGTCAAATCTCAAAAAAGATACAGGAAAATGTTTCCTTTTCTTTTTGCAAGAATGATCCGGCAGACAAACTCAGTTCCTCCTCTGCTGGAAGGAAAGAAAGCCCATTTACCACGTTTCAGGTCCTTTCAGAAGGGTGCTGGGAACCCAGACCAACGCCGCGTGTGCTTCTGAGCTGTTTTTTCCAATGCCCCATGAGCCTTGATGGCTGGGTTCCTGCCTGCCTTTCAGAGCCGTGCAGGCACATCTAATCTGCCGGTGAAAGTCCCCGGAGCCCTGCCCCCAGGAGGCTCTGAGCTCCTGGCAGAATCTTAGCTGCTCTGAATAAGATGGAAATTTATTAGGAGGAAATTATTCTGGTGTCTTCAGAAATACAACATTCCTGATAAAAATCTTGCTCCTGACAGCAGACTAACAAGATACATTTGTTAGTGGTTTCTGTTCCCGGGAATCCACGGTGAACACTCTGGCCTCTTATTGCACCGCTGGAAGGAGAGGCATGCAGTGACAGGCATGATTCAAGTTTTTCATTTCACAAACATTTGAGTTGGATATTACAGGCCATGCGCTCTCCTGAATGTGCTCCAAGGAGACAGGAGGTTGGAGTCAGGCGGCGTGTTCATCTCCAACACCATTTGCTGAGCACCTACTAAGTGCTAGGAATTGTATTTTTTCACAGGGACCCCAGTGTGGTGTAGCGCCCACAGCAAGGTATCGTTTCCTTCTTAGTTCTGGCTGGGTCACTTCATCTCTTGACCTCAGTTTCCATTTCTGTCAAATAAGAATGGGATAACTACTGTGGGAAGTGTGTGTGTGTATGTGTGTGTGCATGTGTATTAAATGAGATTTCTAAGCATTTTATACAATGCTTGATACATAGTTGTTGTTGTTGAGTCGCTAAGTCATGTCCGACTCTTTGCGATCCCATAGACTGTAGCCCACCAAGCTCCTCTGTCCATGTAATTCTCCAGGCAAGAATACTGGAGGGGGTTGCCATTCCCTTCTGGAGCGGATCTTCCCTACCCAGGGATCAAACCTGAGTTTCCTATATTAGCAGGCGGATTCTTTACCGTGGAGCCACCTGGGAAGCCCCTAATACATAGTAAGAATGTGTTAAATATTTACTACTTCAAGATTTATGGCTGATACACCTCTTGCCTTCAGAGAGCTTATAGCCTGGCAGACAGACAAATAGATCATTTCAGATGCTGATAATTAGTCCACTGGACCTTTGCATAACCAAGCACATGTTTGCTTCTCAGATAGAAGCACTTTACTCACAAGACAGCATCTTAGAAAGCTGAGTGCTTATTTATTTCAGAAAATATCATTAGAAGCTTGGTTTTCTGATTTCCTGTTTTGTTGTACATTAGAAATAGCAATTAAGAAGAAGTGCTGGCTTTAGCTAACCACAGCATAGAAGCAGGAGTATGGTGATATATCAGGATTTCAAGAGTAAAGAAGAAGACCAAACAATTGGAATGATCTGGCCAGAGAATTCAGACACCATAGAGGTTCTGGGGGAATTTGAAATAATTGATAATTGAGTTGATATTACATCTCAATACATTGTGGACATTTGAGCACACAGGTTCTGCTTTACACACTCACATGTATGAGCCTCAATTACAAACAAAATGAAGACTCAAATCTGTGCAGGATGATATATTGAAGAAGCCTTGGAGTTTACAATTCTTTTAAGAGAAACTTAGAGCAATTTAGTAAAATGTTCAGCTTCGGGGATTTATAGTATCTGGACAACCTACTGATGTCCTCTTTCCATCATCCACTCGGTCAGGTAAACATCTCACTGTATTTGAGAGAAGGAAATCCCTTCTTTAAGCATAAGGAATATTTGTAAGAAAGAGGTACGATGTGGATTGCTCTATGCCAAATGACAGTTGGCAGAGTTCTCTGAAGACTTTGCGAGTTATACGGGCACGGTCACTGAATTCCTTGTTTCCAATTTTTAGCATGTGTCAGCCTCCTGTTGCCGCTGTGACAACACAGACTTGAGTGACTTAGGCACCACAGACATACTGGCTCACAGTTCTGGGGGTCAGAGGTCTGCTCCGCACAAGGCAAGTGCTGGCAGGGCTGGGTCCCTGAGAAGGGTCTGAGGGGAGAACCCGTTGCCTTGGCTTTTCCAGATTCAAGGGCCTCTGCAGTCCTTGACCCCTGGCCTCGTCCTCTGTCCTTAAAGCCTGCTGCACCCCATCCTCAGATCAGATCACTGCACCCCATCCTCAGATCACTGCACTCCACCCTCAGATCACTGTACCCCATCCTCAGATCACTGTACCCCATCCTCAGATCACTGCATCCCATTCTCAGATCACTGTACCCCATCCTCAGATTGCTGCATCCCATTCTCAGATCGCTGTACCCCATCCTCAGATTGCTGTATACCCCATCCTCAGATCGCTGCACCTCATCCTCAGATTGCTGTACCTCATCCTCAGATCACTGCATCCCATTCTCAGATCTCTATCCCTCATCCTCAGATCGCTGTATACCCCATCCTCAGAT
>ML660768.1:4357604-4493206 GCA_007570785.1 Antilocapra americana
GATCTCTATCCCTCATCCTCAGATCGCTGTATACCCCATCCTCAGATCACTGTACCCCATCCTCAGATCGCTGCACCCCATCCTCAGATCACTGTACCCCATCCTCAGATCACTATCCTCAGAACGCTATCTCCCACTGGGACCATTGTCACGGGGTCTTTTCTGTCTCCAACCCCTCTGCCTCTTCGGGAAATGTGATTACATTTAAGGCACATTTGGGATATTCTAGGATCATCTCCCCATCTCAAGATCCTTAACTTAATCATATCTGAAAAGCCCTTTTATGGGTTCTGGGAATTTAAGATTTGAATATATCTGGGGACACTTACTCAGCCCGCCCTAGATGGGTAACCATTGGAAGAGGGGGACACTTCTCCACTTGATCTTACTTGCCCATCATCACCTTCATCTCATCTGGCCCCTCACTCTGTATCTCAGCCAAGGACAAAAAACGACTTAGTCTGGTTGGTAAATATAAAAGGAGAAAGATGTGATCTTGACTAACTGCTCACATGCAATAATCCTAGCCTTAAAACATGTGTCCCAGGGCTGGGGGATGGGGAAGGCTAGAGCCTCTAATACGAACTTCATAGTAATGGTGATGTTATTTTGGGCCCTGTTTTCATTACTGTTTTGTCATATTTCACAATTGGTATAAGACTCAGAGAAAGGGGAAGTTCTCCCAGGAGAATATCAGTAGTATCACATGCTATTTATTGTAATCAAAATAATACACATTTATGAAGTAGATTTCATAATCTTTCCCCTTAAAGTCCATAAATAAAATGCTTATGTATATCAAACAAATATATAGTGTCTGTAATCTCCTTTTTACACTCAATAATGTATTATGGTTCCCTTTTCCTGTCAGTACATAGATATCCATTTCATTCTTTTCAGTAGTATCATTCTATTGTGTAAATGTACTTTAATTTATTACACTAACCACCTAATCTTTTAAGTTGTGCTCAAGTTTCTGCTATTATAAAAAATGGTGTGATGACTTTTTATTCATAATCCTCAAAGAAATTTGTTAAATTTCCTAACTTTTCTAAGAAACAGTTTTCTCAAGTATAAAATGGGGAGAATACCGATATCTGTCTCAAAAATGTTTAGGAGATGAATGGAAACAGGTCATGAATGGAAAATGAATATCATAGTGACTAGCAGATAGTTCAATAAATATTAGTTATTGCTTCATTATTATTCTCACAATTACTACTAAGCATCTTTTCACATAATCGTCATTGATTCCTTTGGATAACTTCTTAGAAGTAAAGTAATTGGATCAAAGAGTTTGCACATTTAATTCTGATGCATGTCCCAGATCCCTCAGGTATGTGAAATGGCGTCTCCTTACTCCTTTATCAACATGAGACAAATTTCGATCTTTGAAAATCTGATTAGATTAAAAATACATCTCCTTGCTTTATTTCCATTTAGTTGATTAATACCCAGATGACGCCCCTTTTATGACCACGGCCTTTTCTGTTTTTTCATCTGTGATTTTCATGCTTTTTAGGGGAAAAAAATGTGTCTTTTTTCTTATTGATTTATAGAAGCTGTTTACATATTAAGATTTTTTAATCTTTGTAGTGCATCCATTTAATAAATACTTCCTCACATTTTTCTTTGGTCACCAAAACTTATTCATATTGTATTTTCAACACCTCTAAGGCTTCAAAACTTTATGATGGCATATCCTTAGAGATTCTATCGTAACAGGAATATTCTAAATAATATTTTAAAACCAATAAATAATTAAAGTAAATGTTGAATTATTATACTGCCAAAAGTGAATGAATACCGTCTTTTCTCATTCATAAAGGATAAGTTAGATAAATTAGTGTAAAGATTTTCTTAATTTTTGATTATTTTTCTTTACCTCACTAAATTATTGGTTAGTAAGGACTAGCAAAACAACAAAACAAATTAACAGCAAACACTAAGAAAATTTGAAAACAATCATGCGTAGTTTGATAGCAGTTACTCTTTTTCATGAATATATATGCTTACTGTAGTGTTTTTATTTTGGATATTTATCTTGCAGCCTAAATACGTAATATATATATTCTTATAGAATATATCCTTTTTAATACTCAGTTAAATATCCAATTTAATTTACTGGCTTATTCAGTTGGTGTTGCTTGAATACCTGGTGATGTGCTAGACTCATGTTTGTAGCATCCATTTTTCAGAGTGTAGTGGATTGACCCTTGGGCTTCTGAATCCCTTCGATCACGATTCCTTTCTTTTCTTCTTTCCAATGTTCTTTCATTGCACGTCATTTTTTTTTTTTTTTACCTGTCCTGCATGATTTTACTACTTTCTGTCATGCATCAAAGATTCCCCTGGGTACATTGTAAACTTCTCCAGGGCAGATAAATGCCCTGTTCACCGATGCCGTTCCACAAGGCCTAGGACAGTGAATTGCTCATGCAAAGGGCTCAGTAAAAGCATTTTCACTGGGTGAACTGAAGATTTGGCATCTTGTTCTGTTGACAAGACTCCCCTGGTAGCTCAGATGATAAAGAATCTGCCTGCAATACCGGAGACCTGGGTTCGATCCCTGGGTCAGGAAGATCCTCTGGAGAAAGAAATGGCTACCCATTCTAGCATTCTTGCCTGGGAATTCCTGTGGAGAGAGGGGGGTCACAGGGCCACGGACTGGAGTCGGACTGGCCTGAGCCACTAACGCTTTCACTTTCTGTTGTCAGCTGTGTGACTCTCCCTAAACGCTTAACTAACTCTCGCTTCAGTTTCCTCATCTGTGAACTCAGTGGTTCAGTCACTGAGGAGATGGCTCACAGTGCCTTTGCTCCTGCCGTGGCTGACATGTGCCTTGTCCCTTCGTGGACTGCGGGATGTGGCCGGGACAGACATGGGCAGTTACCAATTACCAACGTCTGCCAGGGGAAGCAGGGAAGGAACGGCCCAGGGCTTCCATCCAGTAAACCAGAGCAGCTCTAAGCTTCTTTCTAGTTAGATGATCCTACATTTTCATGGGCTCTATTTATTAATCCCTCTCTCCCTTCTCTTTTATTTGACACATACTAAGCATGTAGAATCATTCAAATTTTGAAGTAGCTTTTTTTTCCCTCTTGACTGTTCTGAAGCTCAAAGGGATTTAAGGCCTGTGGAAACTTGCCCATTGCAAGTCAGTGACACCAGATGGTCCCAACCAAATATACAATTGCTTCTGACTTGAGCTAACAAACCAGGCGATAAGCTCATGAAAAGGTAATCGTGAAACAGTTGTGTTTTGATGATTTTGAGAATGGCTTCTATTTTTTAGGAAATAAATAACTCTGGCATTTTTAATCAATAAAATAGGAATATACTTTTATTGCAGACTTTTAAAAAGTGTATGTAATCTAAAAAAGAGTATTTTAAAACACGCATTATTTTACCACTCCAGGATAACTGCTCTTAAAAGTTCATACTGCCATTTCAGGCTTTTGGCTTATTGTAAAATGTTACATGCAAGTAAAGGTATGTACTTTAAACAAAACCAAAATCTCAGCACACATTCTCCTTCATATTCTTTTTCCTGTAACAGCATATAATGATGTCATTCTATCATTCTCTATCTATTAACATGTATAAGTAAACACAGCTATCTGAGACGTAAGTGTCACCTTCACCCCCATGGGGCTGCTATCGGGCAAGGTGGCCAACAGCTGAAGACTGGTAGCCTTCCTTAAGGGCTTCCCAGGTGGCGCTAGTGCTTAAGAACCTGCCTGTTGACGCAGGAGATGTGGGTTTGATCCCAGGTCAGGAAGATCCCCCGGAGGAGGGCATGGCTACGCACTCCTCTGTTCTTGCCTGGAGAATCTCATGGACCGAGGAGCCTTGTGGGCTACAGTCCACAGGGTCACAAAGAGTTGGACACGACTGAAGCAACTTAGCAAGCACACACACAGCCTTCCTGATCTTGAACTCCAGAGTAATACAGAGTCTCCTACCCAGCGCCAGGCAGTGCTGGACAGACAGGTTCTGCCTCTATGGAGATGGATTCCTATGAGCATCTCATTCCTAAGAGAGGGAAGCTTGGGCTGCCCTGTCTATTCTCCCCAAATCACCAGTTAGAGAATCATTCCTCCTTTCCCACGGAAGCATGTAAAAAGAACTGAAAGGATGGAGGTTGTCCTTGTGAGCACCTTCCACATCAAAGAAAAAGTCAGAAATGGAGAAGAAGCTCCCCAGATGTGGATGCACCATAATTTTTATAATCAGCTCTTGCGGGACATTTGGCTTGTTTCTAATCATTCCATTATATCACAAATTATTTTGTCTCAACATAATTGAGGAGGGCATGGCAACCCACTCCAGTAGTCTTGCCTGGAGTATCTCACGGACACAGGAACCTGGCAGACTACCTTCCACAGGGTTGAAAAGAGTTGGACATGACTGACCAACTTACATGCAGGCATGGACAAGATGATTCCCCTGCCCCAGGGAGGGATGCTCAGCCAGCAACCTGCGTCCTCGGAGTGTCTTTCTAAAGGACTGCCCTGATTCAGTTCCCCTGACATTGATCACTCCTAACCTTCATTTCTCGGAAGATGGCAAGAGAAATTACAGACATGTGTCTTTGGAGCCCAAGTCCCAGAGGCTAGTTATTGGAGACTTGGTCATAAAAGTAGAGAAAGCAGCACTCAGGTGTCAGCAATGAGCCTCGGATGGCAGGGGCAGGCAGCCTAGGAGCTGGATCTGAAGACAGATGCTCCATTGACAGCAGGCACCTCTGGTGTGCCCCATCCCTCACCAACAGATCACTCTCGTTTTCTAGTTTCAGGCCTGATGGTCTGCAGTGTGTAAGTATCAAATAGGTATTTTTTCCTCCTCTTCTTCATGTCTCAAGGCCCTTCTATTCACTCCGACTTGAGAGATAGACGCAATCGCGCATTTTTGTCAAATGTATGATGTGCTTTATTTAGCTGGGATCTGCTAAGATGCTGGAGATAATTCTTTGCCCAAGTGTCGCTTGGCTGCATCATTTTGTAGCAAGTGTTGATTCAATGCTGGTAGTAGAATACCAAAACTGCCCGAGAGAAGACGGAAGCAGATGGCTAATGGGAAGGGAGGAGGCCTGGTACGTGAGACCACAGGCAGACGCAGAGGAGATGAGGCTAGAGAAGGACAGCAAGGGAGTGGAGATGCCGTGGGTCTCATTCATTCATTTATTTATTTCTCCTTCCAGCCTACAGGCAATAGGGGCTTAGCATATGGGAGGCTCTGTATTAAGAACGCCTTTATGTAATATGCTTGGATAATACAAAAAGGAACACAACATATTTCCTGTTCTCAAAGGGCCTAAAAATAAGACAAGCACTCAGCTATAAAGTGAACCAATGAGGGATAGCAGAGTGTAACGGGACAGCTTGTTGAGGTGTTAATTTGCATCTTGTTCTCACTCTATTTCCCCTCTTCTCCCAGAGTAGCTCCAGGAAAGGGTTCTGTTGAGAAGAGAAGTAACCTGCTGGCCAAGTACTACTTCGCCTGAGATCCTATGTGTCATGGGGGATGAGGCTAAACCTAGCAAACTCATTAGATCATCTGAGGGATGTTTAGTTTCAGTGCTACTTACTGAGCTGCACTTAAAGCCAAGTATTTCATTCCCAGTTCCTGTCACCTCATTATTGGGCTTTCCCGATGGCTCAGCAGGTAGAATCCGCCTGCAATACAGGTGACAGAGGAGTCTTGGGTTCAATCCTTGTGACAGGAAGATTCCCTTGGAGGAGAAAATGGCAACCCACCCCAGTATTCTTGCCTGGAGAAGCCCATGGACAGAGGAGCCTGGCGGGCTGCATTCCAAAGGGTTGCAAAGAGTCAGACACCACTGAGCGACTAAGCAAGCACGTACAACCTCATTATTATCGCAGTAGTTGCCAGCAGTTTTGTCCCCACTCAAGAGATAAACTGAGGCCCAGGGATTAAGAAACTTGTCCCAGTCTCACTGTTCAGTTAGTGGCAGAGATGAGATTTAAAGCCATGCTTGTTTCCATTCCAGCCACTTTCCATGGATTAAAGTTTTGGTGTTGGGACTGCAAGCAATTCTTTACTTTCTACCAAGAATCTTTCAGGCTCTAGGGATGTGGACTCTATAACCTAAAGATTTGAGTTAAGCCATTGAGAGCTCAGAGCGGAGCCAGGGGAAGGCCAGGCTGGTGGAGTGAGAATAAGGTGGCTGATTGGCTTTGAGCTTGAGCCCACCCCCATCCATAACTGGTCTGTGATTCTGGATCAGGCTGTCTCCTCTGTCTTACTGTTCTCATTTACAGTGAGGATACTGAACTGACAAACTCCGAAATCTCTGTCCAGTAGACATTGCACTGAAAAGGGAGTTCAAATTATACAATAAGAAAGAAATCTTGCAATTCTTGAATGTAAAATTCAGAAGGCTGAGTGAACATAAGACTTCAGCGTAAGAAAGGGCACATTTATTTCGACATACATGCTGATGTGTACCTTCAGAAGCTTGCTAGCTAGAACTGCCCAGTTTTGCAAAGTAAGTTCTCAATTAATACTTATTGACTGATATAGCTTACATTGTAAGAGCTGAAATTAAAGTCACTTTTAAAAAAAGTGTGACTGGTATTAAAGTTAAATATAAAAATATTATCCTGAAGGAAATAAGAATTTGAGTCTATTGATTCTCAAAATTAGGCAAATATACATCTATTTTGACTACAAAATTATCATTTCCCAAAGTATATCTTGTAATACACTTGGCTTCAGGATCTTATGTGATTAAAGAGCTTTATCATCACACAAGCTTAGTATATAGTCATTCATACCTCCTCTTAGAGATTTTGTCTACATATTAGCATGTCAAAGGTCCTGAGAAGTTCCACAATGAGTAGATCCATTTATCTTCCTTCAAGATTTCTCATCATCACCTCCTCTTTTCTAAAAATATGGTATTTATTTTTAATAAAACTTTGTGAAGCACTGAATTAAATAGCTATTCCAGGAAAAAGAAAGATTAGCTTAAGTAATTCCTCATAGCCCTCTTTATAGTTGATGAGATGGCTGGATGGCATCACTGATGCAATGAACATGAACTGGGGCAAACTTCAGGAGATGGTTGAGGGACAGGGAGGCCAAGTGTGCTGCAGTCAATGGGGTCGAAAAGAGTCAGACCTGACTGGGTGGCTGACTGGGTGGCTGAAAAACAAACAGTTGATTTATAATATTGTGTTAGCTTCAGTGATGCTTTAGAATTGTGGTGCTGGAGAAGACTCTTGAGAGTCCCTTGGACTGCAAAGAGATCAAACCAGTCAATCCTAAAGGAAATCAACTCTGAATATTCATTGGAAGGACTGATGCTAACCCTGAAGCTCCAGTACTTGGGCAAAGGGATGCGAGAAGCTGACTCATTGGAAAAAACCCTGATGCTGGAAAAGATTGAGGGCAGGAGGAGAAGGGCATGAGATGGTTAGACTATATCACTGACTCAATGGACATGAATTTGAGCAACTCCAGGGATAGTGAAGGACATGGTAGCCTAGTGTGCTGTAGTCCATGGAGCTGCAAACAGCTGCACATGACTTAGCAACTGCACAATGACAGGTATAACACAAATGATTCAGATATATCAGATTTATATATATATATAATATATATATTATAATTATATAGTATATTATTATTAATTATATTTTATATAACATATAACATATAAATAATTATATAAATGTAATATATATTTTACATAAATATATATATTTATATATGAAGTGAAGTTGCTCAGTCATGTCTGACTGTTAAATATAATATATAATATATATTACTAATATATATTCTTTTAATATATTGTAAATATGTATTATACATTATATTATATATAATATAATCATATAATATATAATATAATTATATGATATATAATATCATATAATTATATTATAAATTATATATTCTGATTTCTGATACATATGTATGAATCTTACATATATATATATATATACAATTCTTTCCACTATAGATTATTACAAGACATTGATTATAGTTCCATGTGCTCTATAGTATTCTTGTTGCTTGTCTATTTGTGTATAGCAGTCTATATCTGTTAATCCCATACTCCTACTAATTTATCCAGAAGGCTATACATCTCTAATCCTGCCTTCTGAGTTGGTCGTCTCTATGCAACCTAAGGAAATGGACATTGTTCGTGTATCTCTGCACAATGCTTAGATAACAAAGTTCAAGTTCTGACATCTCTTGACATCACTTAATAAGTTCCTACTATTCACCAGGTGCTATGAGAGATGTTGGATATACGAGAGGTCAAAGCCAAGCACTGATCTCAGGAGCTTGTATTCTGAGAGAGAAGATGGTCAAGCAAATAAAAATACTGCAGTTCAGTGTTATTAATGCAATTGTGGATTCATCTCCAAGACAGAGAGATGTTCTTGGGAGGGCTGGATGCATTCAGCGTGGGGAAAAGGGACCCGGGAAAAAGCTTCTGATCAGTGAGCTGTTAAGGATGAAAGAGGATTTACCACTGGGGAAGCGTAAAAACTTGCAAAAGAGTACACTGTTTCCTCTTTCATTTTTTATTTAATTCTACACAGTTTAGTGATATGAGGACAAAGCAAAGAGGGCAGAGATCAGACAGGAGGAAAAGGCTGGAGCCAGAAAATAGTGGGATATCAGTATCATTTTATGGAACTTGAATTCTGCTGTGGTGGTGATATAATGACTGAAGGATTTAAAGAAGAGGAGAGACACAAAGACCTTTGCCTTAAAAAGATAGAGTGGGTGCCCTCCTTATATTATAAAGCATATTTTGTGTTTATATTACACACGCATATGCCTGTTGTTTTCTGTGCATGCATCTTCATGTGGTTAATTATATGTATACGCTATACAAACACCTCCACTATAATTCAGTTGAACTGCATAATATTGCTATTTTTATAGGTCAAAAACAGTCAAATGACACAATTCCAAGTAGCTTGACCTGTAATTTACAGTGCGCTGGAACAAATATTGAAATAGAAAGCTTTAGGTTTGAAACTCACGGTCTTAGTTTGAGTTCCCTAGAACCAGATTCTGACACAAAGACTCAAGGTCAAGGAATTTACTTGGCAGGTGAAGGCTATGCTCATTGGGAAAGTGGCGCAGAGAAAGGAAGGCAGCCAACTTTGGTCTGCCATCAAGCCAGCCACCACAGAGACCAGAAAAAGCTTAGTCTCTCTGGGCGAATGAGAAAGACTGCAATAGATGCTCATCTCACAGGTCCCCAGTCAAGGGTGAGGCTCTGGGGGTATTTCTACACCTGCTCCCATCAGGAGTGGAATGAGGACTACGCCTTGAGGTTGCTAATTTGGGGTGCCTCTTGCTGAGAATCAGGCAAAGTGGCCTTCCAAGCTTCAGAGAGAGTCCCCTGTGGATGAGGTTCAGGAATCAGCAGTTTGAAGTCAGCCTGGCAGCATTCAAATGATAAGGCCCAAGAAGTGCTGTCCACCACACCCATCCTTACTTCTTACCAGTCTTGACCTCCTCTCTTAATTTCTTGAGATTTGCCTTTCTTGTAAGGTAGGGTGAATGCCTACTTCCCCTGATTTTATAGGCTAAATTGTATGTCCCAGAATTCATATGTAGAATTCCTAACTCTCAGAATCTTAAAAGGTGTTGATAGATAGAGACAGGGTCTTTAAAGAGCTAATGAAGTTAAAAGTCAGCACTATGGGTGGGCTTTAATCCAATGTGAATGTCCTTATAAGAAGAGGAGATTAGGAAATAGACACACACAGCAGGAAGACCACATGAGTACCCAGGGAGAAGACAGCCATATAAAGTCAGGGAGAGAAGCCTCAGAAGAAATCAGACCTGCTAACACCTTGATTTTGGACTTCCAGCCTCCAGAATTGTAAGAAAATAAGTTTCTGTTGTTTAAGCCTCGAATCTGAGGTCCCTTGAGAGGGCAGCCCCAGCAACCCTAGGAAGGATTACCACATTTTGCTGTGTTCTAAACAAATGTTACTAATGTCATGTATTTCTAGGTAACCCCCCGAATATATAGCCATCTCAAAATTGAGGAAACAATCTCAGTTCTCACCTAGCCATTCTTGTTAATGATCTCTTGTTCCTGTTCCCAGAGAAATCTCACAGGTACACTGACGTGAGAAAGTGAGAACCTTGAACTCTTAGTACTGCGAAGTAACACGGGCTTCCCAGGAGGCGCTAGTGGTAAAGAACCCACCTGCCGATGCAGGAGACTTTAAAGATTCAGGCTCAATGCCTGGGTGGGGAAGATCCCCTGGAGGAGGCGAGCAATTCCATCCAGTATTCTTTCCTGGAGAATCCCACGGACAGGGGAGCCTACTGGGCTATCGTCTATAGGATCACAAAGAGTCTAAATACGACTCAAGTGGCTTGGAAGGTTGAGAAGTAGCCTACGCCTATTCACCGTGATCCTTGCAGTTATATACAGCCCACTTATAGCTAATAGCTAATATCTCTGCCAGTGGCGTCAATGGTGAGGTCGCTTGTGCAGCCTACAGAGAAAGCTTGTGTGGTTTCCATGGTATCAGAGCAAGTAAGACACCACGGTATCGGGGTCGTGACTGCATCAAGAAGGGTTCGGATCTCATTCAGATCTCAGAGGTGGCCTGCGGCTCTGCTGATGCCTAAGCAAAGCAGAAACCAGATTTCTAAGGGCGGCCACGTTCTCCCACACCAGATTCACACCTGGCAGAGAGACCCAGAAGGTGTGGCCTTCCAACATAAAACACCTCTCTTGCTAATCCCTGAAATTCTACTACTAGCAACACATTCCTTTGTGTTAGATTTTTTTTTTTTTTTTTTTGGTCTCTCTTTCTTGAAATTGAGGTGTAATTATATAGAGCAAAGCACACAGATCTTAAATGTAGAATCTGATGCATTTTGACAAATGTATACACCTGTGTAATCAATAGCCCACACAAGATAATAGAACATTGCTATCTCCTTAGGAAGTTCCCTCCTACCCTTGTTCGTTCATCTCCCCTCACAACCATTGTTCTCATTCCTATACCTACAGACTAATTTTGCCTGAACTTAAAATGCTTAACAAGATTACACAATAGGCATTCTTTTGTATCTGGCTTCTTTTATTCAATATAGAGTTTTAAGACTCATTTATTAATATGTTGCATATTAACAGTAGCTTGTTCTTTTTCAATGCTGAGTAATATTCCATCACCTAATATGTCACCATTTCTTTATCTGTTGGTAGACTTTGGCTGGTTTAGTTTTTTTTTTTTAATTAAAAAATTTTTTGCTATCGTGGATGAAGCTGCCATGAACTTTCTTCCATGAGACTGTTTGTACACAGAGGTTCTCATTTCCCTCAGGAAAATGCTTTGGAATGTTGCTTTGAAAAAATAGATACACAAATGCCCAGTAAGCACATGTAGAGATGTTCAACATCATCAGTCATAAACAGATGCAAATTTAAATTATTACAAGATAACATCGTGTCTTGCTAGGATGTCTACATTGTACAAATACTCTCTTTGAACAGGCAAATGAATCTAGAAAGAGCATTGTTTTAATTTTTTAATGCTTTTGTTAGAAAAGTTTTGAAACACAAGAACAGAAGAAAAGTGTAATGAACTACAAGGTGATATTGTTGTTTTTCAGTCACTAAGTTGTGTCCCACTGTTTGTGACCCCACGAATGCAGCCCACCAGGTTCCTCTGTCCTCTACTATCTCCCAGAGTTTGCTCAAACTCAAGTCCATTGAGTCGGTGATACCATCTAACCATCTCATCCTCTGCCACCTCTTTCTCTTTTTTGCTGTCAAGTCTTTCCCGGCATCAAGGTCTTTTCCAATGAGTAGGCTCTTTGCATCAAGGAGCCAAAGTATTAGAGTTTCAGCTTCAGCCATAGACTTTTGAATGAATATTCAGAGCTGATTTTCTTTAGGATTGACTGCTTTGCTCTCCTTGCAGTCCAAAGCACTCTCAAAAGTCTTCTCCAGCACCACAATTCAAAAACATCAGTTCTTCAGTGCTCAGCCTTCTTTATGGTCTGACTTTTACATTCATACATGACTATGAATGTGGAAAAAACATAGCTTTGACTATAAGGTTCTCTATCGGCAAAGAGATGCCTCAGCTTTCTAATACACCGTCTAGGTTTGTCATAGCTTTTCTTCCAAAGAGCAAGAATTTTTTAATTTCATGGCTGCAGTCATTGCTGGCAGTGATTTTGGAGTCCAAGAAAATAAAATCTGTCACTGCTTCTACTTTTTCCCCTGCTATTTGCTATGAAGTGTTGGAACCAGATACCATGGTCTTAGTTTTTTGAATGTTGAGTTTTAAGACAGCTTTTTCACTCTCCTCTTTCACCCTCATCAAGAGGCTCTTTAGTTCCTCTTCACTTTCTACCGTTAGAACGGTGTCATCTGCATGTCTGAGGTTGTTGATATTTCTCCTGGCATTCTGGATTCCAGCTTGTGCTTCACCAGCCCGGCATTTCACATGATGTACTCTGCATGTAAGGTAAATAAGCAGGGTGACAAATATACAGCTTCAATGTATTCCTTTCCAAATTTTGAAACAGTCAGTTGTCCCATGTCCAGTTCTAACTGCTGTTCTTTGACCTGCATACAGGTTTCTCAGGAGACAGGTAAGGTGGTCTGGTATTCCCATTTCTCTAAAGATTTTCCACAGTTTGTTGTGATCCTCACAGTCAAAGGCTTTAGCATAATCAATGAAGCGGACGTCAATGTGTTTTTCTGGTATTCCCTTGCTTTCTTCATGATCCAACAAATGTTGGCAATTTGATTTCTGGTTCCTCTGCCTCTTTGAAACTCAGCTTGTACATCTGGAAGTTCTTAGTTCACATCCTGCTGAGGCCTATCTTGAAGGATTTTAGCATTACCTTACTAGCATGCAAAATGAGGGCAATTCTATGGTACTCTGAACATCCTTTGGGACTGAAATGAAAACTGCCCTTTTTCAGCCTTGTGACCACTGCTGAGTTTTCCAAATTTGCTGACATATTGAGTGCAGCTTTTAACAGCATCACCTTTTAGGAGTTGAAATAGATCAGCTGGAATTCCATCACCTCCACTAGCTTTGTTTGCAGTAATGCTTCCTAAGGCCCACTAGACTTTACACTCCAGGATGTCTGGCTCTAGGTGACTGACAACACCATCATGGTTAACCAAGTTGTGAAGACCTTTTTTGTATAATTCTTCATGTATTCTTGCTACCTCTTCTTAATCTCTTCTGTTTCTGTTAGGTCCTGACTGTTTCTGTCCTTTATTATACTCATCTTTGCATGAAGCTCCCTTGATGCCTCCAATTTTCTTTGAGAGCTCTAGTCTTTCTCATTCTATTGTTTCCCTCTATTTGTTTGCATTATTCGTTTAAGAAGGCCTCCTTATCTCTCCTTGCTATTCTCTAGAAGTCTGCATTCAATTGTGAATATCTTCCCCTTTCTCCCTTGCCTTTTGCTTCTCTTCTTTCCTCAGCTATTTGTAAAGCCTCCTCAGACCTCAAAGCTGCCATGGAATTACCAGGTACCATCCCACAAAGTCAACCATTATCAACATCTTGCCATAAGTACGCTGTGACACTTTTCAGCCACAACCAGTTCTCCAGCACCCACTGGGTGTCCTACAATTCCATTCTGACACTAACACCCAGGAGTTAGCCCAGGCCTCACAGGTCTAAGGCTCAGTCCCATGGCACGGCCCCTAGTTCACATGCCAGCTGCCAATGGGACCCCTATTTCTTAAACTTTTGCCTATCTGACTGCAGCCTCAGAAGTTCCCACACCAGCTCCCATCAGGTCTGATAATTCACCCAAATGACAAACAGAAAGGGAAAGTGCCATTTTATTATGATGAATGAAGTCCAGTAACATCCAGATGGAAATGGAACATATGATAAAGTGGGAGGAAATGGGTGGCACAAAGCATCCCTGCCCACTCCAGGTGTGCCACCCTCCCTGACCACCACGGTGCTCACCAGCCTGGAAGCTGCCTAAACGCTGATGTTTTCGGGGTTTCCATGGAGTTTCATTGGGTAAACAGGATCGATCAACTCGTTGGCCATTGGGAACTGGACTCAATTTCCAACCCTTTCCCCTCCCCAGAGTTTGAGGGTGGGGCAGAAAGTTCTAAGTCTCTAATCATACGGTAAGTTCCTTGGGTAACACACCCCCATCCTGAAACCAGCTAGGGTACCACCATGAATCACCTTATAAATATAAACTCAGGTGCAGCTGAAAGGGGCTCTTTGTGAAAACAAAAAACCGTCCCAGCACTCAGGAAGTCCGAAGTGTTCTAGGTGCTCAGTGTCAGAAACAGAGGACAAAGATTAAACATGTACCTTTATCATATCACACAACCCAACTATGCTTTATTTGTATGTCTATACCTATTTATTTTGCTGTCGTATTTTAAAGAAAATCCTTTAGTCTGCCCTTGTTGCTGTTGTTCAGTCACTACGTCCTGTTGGACTCTTTACAACCCCATGGACTTTAGCACATCAGGCTCCTCTGTCATCCACAATCTCCCAGAGTTTACTCAAACTCATGTCCATTGAGTTGGTGATGCAATCTAACCATCTCATCCTCTGTCACCCCCTTCTCCTCCTGCCTTCAGTCTTTCCCAGCATCAGGGTCTTTTCCAGAGTTGGCTCTCCACATCAAGTGGCCAAAGTATTGGAGCTTCAGCTTCAGCATCAGTCTTTCAGCTTCAGCATAATCTGCCCTTAAACAATGATGTTTCACACATAACCAAAATAATGCTTTCATACCTAACAAACAATAATGACTTAATATTATCTAATGTTCCCTATACTCAGATTTCCCAGTCATCTCATAGATATCTTTATAATAGGTTTACACATTGCATTTGGTTGTAATATACCTTTAAGTCTCTTCAATTCAAGGAGAATCCCATGCTCTCCCTGACTTATTAAAGAAATTAGATCAGAGAAAGACAGATATCATATTATATCACTTATATACATAGTCTAAAAGAAATGATACAAATGAACATATTCACAAAGTTGAAATAGACTTTCAGACATAAAAAATGAACTTCAGATAACCACAGGGGAAAGTGGTAGGATGGCAGAGCAGGAGGGATAAGTTGGGATTTTGAGATTAACAGATATGCACCACTACCTATGAACAGATAACAAGGACTCACTTTAGCACAGAGAACTATATTCAACATTTTATAATAACATGTAATGGAAAAGGATTTGGAAATTGGGGTTCCCTGGTGGCTCAGACAGTAAAGAATCTACCTCCAATATGGGGGACATGAGTTCCATCCCTGGGTCAGGAAGATCCCCTGGAGGAGGAAATGGCAACCCACTCCAATATTCTTGCTGGAGAATTCTATGGACAGAGGAGCCTGGCGGGCTACAGTTCATGGGGTCACAAAGATTTGGACATGATTGAGTGACTAGCACTTTCACTTCATATACATATATCTATATATAGATATAAAACTGAACCACTGTGCTATACACCTGAAACTAACACAGCATTGTCAATCAACTATATTCCAATTAAAAAGAAAGAAAAAGAAACCAAGCCAACTGCCCACAGAATCTACATTACAGTTGTTTCCTGATTGTGTAATTTTCCTTATTCCTCCAGTGCTGACTTTTATTTATTTATTTATTCATTGAAGGATAAGTGCTTTACAGAATTTGGGTGTTTTCTGTCAAACCTCAACATGAATCAGCCATAGGTGTACATATATCCCCTCCCTCGTGAGCCTCCCTCCCATCTCCCTCAGCATCCCATGCCCCTAGGTTGATACAGAGCTCCGGTCTGAGTTTCCTGAGAAACTCAAGCTATTATTATTAATAACAAGAAGCTATTAATAGATCTAAAAGGCTTAGGTTCACATTCAACACTTCGTAGGTAGTGTCATTTATTTTGAAAAGCCTTTTTTTTTTTTTTAAAGTATCTACCATGTGTTTAGCTCTGGGAGTTGCAAAGGTAAATAAATGTCATATGTCACAGTCTTGCCGTTAAAGATCTTACAGCCTCATAGGAGAGAAAGGCATGTAAACCAATCACTGGAACGGTACAGGGACCACGGAGGATCTGTGTGGGGATGTAGATACCGGTGGGGAATCCAGGCCGCAAGGGGAAGTGATGAATAACCTGGCTCTGCAGAGAGCAGCAGTGTCTTCAGCCACAGGAAGGAGGGTGAACCAGGCACAGTGAGCCGGAACCTGCATGTCTAAAGGCAGAGACACTGAAACGCCCGGGGACAGGCTGTGCGGGGCCTTAGCTTCCAAATCAAGGAATTTGGACTTTGTCTTTTGAGCAATGGCAAGCCCAGGAAGGATCTGATCAAGGGAGATTTTCAGCTCTGTGTGTAGTTCTTAGCTTCTTAGCATGAAAAGTTATTCCAGAAATTGCCCTCCCAGCCCAAAGTGGACTCCGTAAGTCCTGTTTCGAGTCCTCAGCATGTGGTTCCAGACAAAAGCTTGACATTTGTCATTGGAGAGGTCCTGATGCCATGTTTATTCTGCCCTTTGGTCCATTAAGTGGCCTTCGTAACCATGGCAACATGGTTTCGGTTCTCCATCTAGCAGCGTGCAAAGAACAGACACGTAACGAACAGTGGTTATGTGCACTCTGTATTCTTTTCCTGCTCTGCTCAGGATGCTAACCAAGCTGCAGTGGAAGCAGACCATCAGATAGCGCCCGTTGCCTCTTCTTCAGGCCCTTTTTGCTCATTAATGGTTGAAAGAGTAATTGTGGTTCCTGCTCAGAGGAACCAATAAATAAAAGGCAGGTCCTCACCTCTGGGGAACTGTACGAGGGGCTCAAAGAAAGGAACCAGGTGGAAGTGCCAAAGCAGAGACAAGACCATCGTCTGCTGCCTCAGTACAGAGCGGTGGCCTCAGCTTCGCTCCTCTTGTTTGCACACAGAGGCCAGAGGCCAGATGTAAGGTCTTTACAAAATACTACCTTCCAGCCCCTACCTACATACATTTCCATCAAGGTGAGGCTTAAGCACTAAGTTTTCAAGATTTTCAGGAGATTCCACTGCAAATGAGCTTACAAATATAAGAGGGGGAGAAAAAAAAACAAAAAAAGTCTCCTCTTCTGTATTAGGTACAGTGTCTGGGGTCTGTGAATTAAACTGACAGAAAAGAGATTAACAGGAGAAAAGGTTAATTTTAGGTGTATATGGAGACTTCAAAGAGAAGAAGTGAAAACTCCAAAGAGGTGGCTGGACCCAGGAACGTATATACCATTTTAACAAAAAGTAATAAAGAGTTGAGAAGAGCCCAGACAAAGGAAAAGGAAATTTGGGGCTTCCAGAGGGTTGGTGTCGTTCATTGTTGTTAAGTTGTGACCAACTCTGCAACCCCACGGACTGCAGCACACTAGGCTTCCCTGACCTTCACTATCTCAGGGAGTTTGGTCAAACTCATTTGCACTGAGTTGATGATGTTATCCAACCATCTCATCCTCTGTCATCCCCTTCTCCTTTTGCCCTCAACCTTCCCTAGCATCAGGGTCTTTTCCAATGAGCCAGCTCCTCGCATCAGGTGGTCAAAATACTGGAGCTTCTGCTTCAGCATCAGTCCTTCCAGTGAATATTCAGAGTTGATTTCGCTTAAGAAGTGTAGCCAACAATTTACAGAGGCCAGTAATAGTCAAAGATAAAGAAACCAATCAATAAATATTACTAAACACTGTATTTAAATTTCTCTGCTCTTTGATTTTTTCCCCCAGGGCACATTTCACCATCTAACATAATTCATTTATTGATTAAGCATATTATTTACTGTTTGTCTGCTCATGCTGGAGTATAAGTTCTTTTGTGTCTGTGTTTTGTGATTGTCCCAAGTCCTAGCTCAATGCCTTGCACATAGTAAGCAGTCAGAACTAATTACTGGAAGAAGTGCATGAATGAAAGATGAATGGTACCTGTCTTCTGGGGATCAGGTCACATTAACAAAATGTGCTAGGGCTTGACGTACAAATCCAAATTGCAGCTTATGAATTAATCCAACCCCTTTTGGATTTCTAGGAAGCACCAGAAGTTTGTTGAAAGCAGGTTCCTTCAGAGAGCGAATCAACATCGGCAGTCAGCCTGGTGAGCCAAGAAGAAAACCTAGCACTTTGATATCCTTTAAAGCTAGTTTCATCTAAATGGATGCTGCAAACAGATTTTTTTCCCCCCACTTTGGGGATTTTTCTGTTTAGATCCTTGGAACCTATTTTACTTCATTTGCAAACTAATTCAGTGAAAGTATTATGATCTGTGCTTATTGGAACAGCAATTTTAGCAATTTTGAAGAAATAGTTACTTTAGACTCCAGATTTTTAACTCCTTAAGAACAGTGTCCTAGTTTTGGGGGGTTAGCACACAGAAGGAATTTTCATATATATATATGAAATACTCTCTCTATATATATATGTATAAAGTATATACATTTGTTAAAATGGAACCAAATAACTAATCCCCAGCTCATAAATAAAAGTCAAAATCTGAACTAGGTCCTTTCTCTTTCTATGGCCCAGGCTGATAATAATCATAATTCCTAAATTTTCTGAGTGTTACCCACGTGCCAGGCATTGTTCTAAATGCTTTGTATTTTTTAATGCAGGTTCCTGGTGAGAGGAATTTGAGTTCAAGTTGCCTTCCTCCAGGGCACAGCTTGTCTGTGTGTTCGTCCCTTAGACTGGCTCTTATGCATAGAAAACACTACTCAGGAGTTGTATTTTGCCTTAAATAATCCATATTCAATTTATTAAAGTGACAGAATCACAAAATCTAATTGTCCCTTAGAGTTTTAGCTTCATTCTTATAAATTAATGCTTCCTTAATAAATCAAGCAAATTCATTTATTTCTGCAAAGTAATGATGAATTAATTCTTTTTATTTGGGGAAAATTTTAAGCATACACATAAATGAATGGATAAAATAATAAATTCGCAGGAACTCATCCCTCAATTTCAAAGATGATCAGCTGATGGCCAATCTATTTCATCCATACTTTCACCCACTTCCCCTTCTGTTATTATCATGAGCTAATCCTCAGTGTCAAAGCATTTTATCCATAAATATGTCCATATATATGTTAAAATTGTAAAAGCTCATACTCATAAACACTCAGAATTTGAAATGTGTTGAATGCTGCATAGCTTATTGGAAAGAAGTCATACTTTATGACTTTCATTTTAACGTCTTATTAGTCATAAATTTAGACATGTTTTCATATGCTTATCCACCAGTAGGAATCCTCGTACATGAATAATTTGTTCGTGTCCCGTATTTATACACTGCCATTAATATTTGTATTGATTTGAGGAAGATTTTTGAAAGTTTCGCTCTTTGAAACCTCATGGACTGCATGTAGCCTTCCAGGTTCTTCTGTCCATGGAATTCTCCAGGCAAGAATCCTGAAGTGGGTAGCAATTCCCTTCTTCAATGGATCTTCCTGGCCCAGCTATTGAGCCCAGGTCTCCCACATGGCAAGCAGGTTGCTTGCCAACTGAACCATCAAGAAAGCCCTTCAATTCTATTGCTCTAAAATAAATCATTCTAAAACTAAATAAAAGTTAAAAACTCCTTTAAAAACATAACCCTATTTTGTTATTATACATGAACAAATTAGCAATAAATTACTAATATCACGTGTCCAGTCTTATTAAATTTCAGATTGTCTCATAAAATCATCTCTTTAAAAACATTTTGTTAGTCTGAATCAGAATCTAATAATATTCATGTATTGCCATGGTTTGATAAGTATTTTAAGCTTATTTTAACCTACAGATTGCTTTCCTCTCTCTTTTGTACTATTAGTTTATTTTCGATAAAATGAGTCATTCGTTTCATAGTCCTTTCTTCACAGTTATGATAAAATTACAATTCACATAATTACTCAATTGCATTATTTCTCAGAGCAATACAACAGTGTCAAAATAATGTTGCCATAGGTGACGGGGGTGAGGGGTGCAGTTCTTTATCTCCTTAGGGATGAAAAGTCAAATTACTGTGTTCTACAATCAGTTAGAATACTTTCTCTCTTGTGGATTTGACACAAACTGGATACACAGTGAAGTTCATCTGTTTCATTTTACTCTGTGCTCTTCCTTACTGATTCTTAGAAGTTAAATTTTGTCTTAAATTATGTAAATTATTTGCATGACTTAAGAGTCAGATCTACAGAAATCCCTCGTAGGTCCCCATTTTCTTTTATTTCGCCTTCCAGCATTTTCTTTTTATTAATATAAGGAGATATATACATCTATTCATATTCCCTCTGATTAAAAATAGAGTATGTGTAAATATTCACATACTTTGCTTACCTTGCCTTTTCCCATGGTATATCCTGGCTCTCACTCTGTAACAGCATGCAGATAGATTACTCCTTATAAGTCTATAAAGCTGCATGTTACTGCATTGTATGAATAATACAAATTTCTTCAATCAGTATCCTGTTGATGGACATTGGGTCTTTTTCCTATTTTTGCTATTACAATTAGTCCTGCAATAAATACCCTTGAAATTATAATACTGTCTTTCCTTTCTTTATTTTGCCAGTGTATCTATGGGATACATTTCTAAAAATGGGTTGTTAAGTCAAAGTTTAAGTGCACATATAATTTTCTTATATGTTGCCTAATTCTTGTCTCTAATAATAGTTCAGTTCAGTTGCTCAGTTGTGTCTGACTCTTTGTGACCTCGTGGACTGCAGCATTCCAGGCCTCCCTGTCCTTCACCAACTCCTAGAGTTTACTCAAACTCATATCCAGAGAGTTGGTGATGCCATCCAAACACCTCAACCTTTGTCATCTTGGCTCCAATTTTTCCCAACATCAGTGTCTTTTCCAATGAGTCGGCTCTTCACATCAGGTGGCCACAATATTGGAGCTTCAGCTTCAGCATCAGTCCTTCCAATGAATATTCAGGACTGGTTTCCTTTAGGACTGATTTGGTGGATCCCCTTGAAGTCCAAGGGACTCTCAAGAGTCTCCTCCAACACCACAGTTCAAAAGCATCAATTCTTCGGCACTCCGCTTTCTTTATAGTCCAACTCTCACATCCATACATGACCACTGGAAAAACCATAGCTTTGACTAGATAGACCTTTGCTGGCAAAGTAATGTCTCTGCTTTTTAATATGCTGTCTAGGTTGGTCATAGAATAGTACCATTTTGTATTTTCATAAGCAATATATGAAAGTGTTTATTTGCCTGAAAAGACTTGTCTACTTGTCAAGATTCTTCCCTGGTAGCTCAGTCCAGGAAAGAATTTGCCTGCAGTGCAGGAGACCCAGGTTCAATTCCTGGGTCAGGAAGATCCCCTGGAGAAGGGAATGACAACCCACTCCAGTATTTCTGCCTGGAAAACCCATGGACAGAGGGGCCTGGTGGGCTACAGTCCTGGGATCACAAGAGTCGGATATGACTTAGTGACTAAACCACCACCATAGAATTTTTACCAAAAACTCAGAAGAGAGTTTGAATTTGCTGTCTTGTAGTCGAGAAAAGACATCTCAATCAATCTGAAGCAGATTTCTTTTTTCATGAGTGAAATTGAACCTTCATGTGATCGAGTCAATCCTAAAGAAAACCAACCCTGAATATTCATTTAAAGACTGATGCTGAAGCTAAAGCTCTAATACTTTGGATCACCTGATGTGAAGAGCTGACTCATTGGAAAACACTGATGCTGGGAAAGACTGCGGGCAGGAAGAGAAGGAAAAGGCAGAGGATGAGATAATTAGATAACATCACCAACTCAATGGACACGAATTTAAGCAAACTCCGGGAGATAGTGGAGGACAGAGGAGCCCGGCATGCTGCAGTCCACTGGATCACAAAGAGTCAGATGTGACTTAGTGACTGAACAGCAGCATGATCAAGCGATTCATAGTTACTCTTCTGTGAGTCATTTGTTTATTCTCTAGCTTGTTTTCTGTAAATTGTAGGTATTTGCAAAATTCTTTTGTAACTCTATGAATGCTAGCTGACTGGTTCAAAATTGGGAAAGGAGTACGTTGAGGATATATATTGTCACCCTGCTTATTTAACTTATATGCAGAGTACATCATGAGAAATGCTAGGCTGGATGAAGCACAAGCTGGAATCAAGATTACTGGGAGAAATATCAATAACCTCAGATATGCAGATGACAGCACCCTTATGGTAGAAAATGGAGAGGAACTAAAGAATCTCTTGATGAGGGTGAAAGAGGAGAGTGAAAAAGCTGGCTTAAAACTCAACATCCAGTCCCATGACTTCATGGCAAATAGATGGGGAAACAATGAAAACAGTGCCAGACTTTACTTTTGGGGGCTCTAAAATCACTGCAGATGGTGATTGCAGCCATAAAATTAAAAGGCACTTGCTCCTTAGAAAAAAAGTTATGACCAACCTAGATGGCATATTAAAAAGCAGAGACATTACTTTGCTGATAAAGATCCATATAGTCAAAGCTATGGCTTTTCTAGTAGTCATGTATGGATGTGAGAACTGTACCATAAAGAACGTTGAGCAATGGAGAATTGCTGCTTTTGAACTGTGGTGTTGGAGAAGACTCTTGAGAGTCCCTTGGACTGCAAGGAGATCAAACCAGTCCATCCTAAAAGGATTGATGCTGAAGCTGAAGCTCCAATACTTTGGCCACCTGATGCAAAGAGCTGACTCATTGGAAAGGACCCCGATGTTGAGAAAGTTTGAAGTCAGGAGGAGAAGGGAACAACAGAAGATGAGATGGTTGGATGGCATCACCAACTCAATGCATATGAATTTGAGCAAACTCAGGGAGGTGGTGAAGGACAGGGAAGCCTAGCACGTGGCAGTCCATGGGGTTGCAAGGAGGCAGGCATGTCTGAGCTACTCAACAACAACCAATCTATGTTAGCAATATTTACAAATTTGTATTTGTTGTTGTATAAGGAGTTAACGATTCTTCCCTGGAAACTCAGATGGGAAAGAATTTGCTTGCAGTGCAGGAGACATGGGTTCATTCCTTGAGTCGGGAAGATCCCCTGGAGAAGGAAATGGAAAACCACTCCAATATTCCTGCCTGGACAAATCCCACGGACAGAGGAGCCTGGTGGGCTACAGTCCATGAAATCTCAACAGTCGGACATGACTTAGCAACTAAAGCATGGTTCCATCCTAATGAAAATCATGAATCTGAAATCAAAATCAACAAACATTGTCTGACCATAGGATGGAACAACCAAGAAGTTAATATTTTCCCAATTTTACTTTCTTCCCCTTTGCTTTTGGCATCTTTAATATGAAAACATTTTTTTCTTTTTATACTTTGACATTTATTTATAGTTCTTTTGGATTTTGAATGATTAGAACATTTTTCTAACCCTAAATTGTAGCAGAATTCACTCGTGGTTTTGTTTAGTACCTGTGTTTTAATTTTTTCACACTTAGATATTGTATCCATCTGAAATCTTTTCTGTCGTATGGTGGAAGAAATTGATACATTTTTATCTTTTTCATCTGACTATCCAGTGATCCTGATGTTACTTATCAAAAAGCCAATCTCTCCTCGACTCATTTGAGAAGATATCTGTATCACATACTGAATTTGCAGCTGTAATTTTTGTCTGTTTCTTTGTTTTCTCTTTTGCCTCATTGATTTGCCTATCTATTCACCAATTTTAGACTTACCAAAGCTTGTTACTATGTTTCCATACATGATAGGATTATCATCCACTGAGTTCCTCAGTTCCAGGGTTTTTCTGGCTATTCTTGCTTGTTTATAGTTTCCAATGGAATTTGTAATCCACTTGTATGGTTTGAGAAAAAAAAATCAGCTGATATTTCTACTGGGACTGTATTATCTTTGTAAGCTGACAGGCAAAAATAGCCTCTCTATATAGAAACAGTATAGTTTAAGTCTTCTTTTGGGTCTTTGGGAGTTTTATTTAAGATATTAATGGATATTAATTATATAAAGCCATTCCCCTAGAGAAGGGAATGGCTATTCACTCCAGTATTCTTGCCTGGAGAATTCCATGGACTGAGGAGCCTGGTGGGCTGCAGTCTACGGGGTCTCAAGAGTCAGACGTGACTGAGTGACTAACACTCTGCTCTCGCATATTATCTTAATTCCTCTGTTATATTAATATGCTGTTTTATTATGTAACTAATATAAAAATAGCACACACAACCTTAGCAACAAAATCAGAGACTCTTCCACTCTTTAGGAATAGGAAGAGTGAAATTCATTGCTATGGAACACTTTGTCGGAAGTATTAGTCATTGCAAATGTTACATACAATGGATTACATGAATGTCTTTATATGAAAATGATGGATATCACTCGTTGAGGGCTGATTTTAGTGAAAATCTCTGGCTTTATTATCAAGCTTATGTATGTAATGTTTTGCTTCCCTGGTGGCTCAGTGGTAAAGAGTCTGCTTCCCAGTTTAGGAGATGCGAGTTTGATCCCTGGGTTGGGAAGAACCTCTGGAGAAGGAAATGGCAACCCACTCCAGTGTTCTTGCTTGGGAAATACAGTCTATGGGGTCATAAAGAGTCGGGCATGACTGAGCAACTAAACAACAACAACAAAATATAATTTTTACATATGATAAGGGAATATCTAATAATTCTTTCTTTATCATTTTCTTTTTATTTAATACATCAGTGTTTAAAATCTGTAAATGAATTTTGGCAATGTTCTTTCTGCATCTCTCGGAATAATCATGATTTTTCTCTCAGGTGTTTTAATCTGATGAATTTTATAAAGATAACTCTTAATAAAGAGCCACTTTTATATTCCTCAAAAAATGGGCACATTTTTAATGTACAATTTTAGTGGACTGTTTGTTAATATTTCTTATTTATTAGTGTGAATACTTATTTTTATTTTTTGAATTTTTTGAATAATTCTATGAACTTTCAGTATCAATGTCATACTTACTTTATAAAGTATATTTAGGACTTTTCCTTTTTATATTTAATTGCTAGTATCACTGGGATTGAAAAATACATATTCATTGAAGAGCAGTTTTACTATTCCAATTAACTAAGGCTGCCTGTCTATTAAGGAAAGCAGATAACATCCCAGTTAACTGTGTAAGAGGCTTTGGCTATGAAAGAGGCTGAAAGCCATGGGTCACACTCTCAAAGCTATTTTTTTCTCATTTCAGAAGATTGGATAGACATAGTAAGTGCTCAGAACTATTAGGTATTGTGATAAGATGACCAAAGATTCATGAGCCTAATGAAAATCATGAATCTGAAATCAAAATCAATGAACATTGTCTGACCATAGGATGGACTATTTCAAAGTGAGACTATTCTGGAAACTCCTGGGTGTCTTGCTATGGCTTTTAGAGACTCTCTAATGTTTACATGACTTTAACATTCACCATGTAAGAGGAGTAGAAAAAAAGGAAATGAACTAACACTGAGCGTATTTACTAAGCATGAAGCTTTATTCTAAGGGCTTTTCTTACTTGATGCTAGTGAATTCAAGCTAAGAATCTACAGGAGTAGTTATTATTTATTGGGGCTTCCCAGGTGGAGCTAGTGGTAAAGAAATTGACTGCCAATGCAGGAGATGCAAGAGATGAGGGTTTGATCCCTGGTGGGTAAGATCCCCTGGAGGAGGGAATGGCAATCCACTCCAGTATTCTTGCCTGGAGAATCCCATGAACAGAGGAGCCTTGCGGGCTACAGCCTACGGGGTCTCAAAGTGTTGGACACGACTGAAGCAACTTAGCACACATGCATGCATTACTTATTGTTCCTCTTTTCAAGTGAAGACATTAAGGCTTAGAGTAGCTAAGAGACTTCAAATAAAATTATGAATTTTAAAAATAAAAATTATGAATTATAATTCATAATTTTAGGAACTGACAGAATTTTAAGAAAACACCATCTTTAATTGAACTCACTTTTAACTACTAGATAAGGGATTTTTTCATTTCTGAGATTATTGGGGTACTCTGTATTGGTAGCAGAAGATTTAGAAAGCCAAAATAAGAAAAACAGAAATGAAAGTAGTCTGAAATGCCACCATTTAAGAAAATCAATTTGGGGTATCCAGAATGTTTTCTGGTCAGATTCACTCCTATAAATATGCATATACATGCACATAAATATGTATGAAACTACATATATATATATACACATATATACTTTTTAGCAAAAATGGAAACATTCTACACATAGCATCTTGTTAATTTTTATTTTTTTAACTGAACAATACACAAAGGATTTTAAAGTTTTTGAGATTCTGTTTTAAAAAATTTTAATAATAGAAATTTCCTTCTGGCTCAGATGTCACTGAATGCTCACTTGGGCACCTTTTCTGTGATCCCTGATTGCTCACCTCCGTTCCTCCGCCATTGTTTCTGAAGCACTTGTACATGTTTTATAAGAAAGAGCAAAAGGGTTGAAGAAGGAAGGTTAAAGCAGTACCTGGCTAAGATAGAGAAAGTGAAAGTGTTAGTCACTCAGTCGTGTCTGACTCTTTTGTGATCCCGTGGACTGTAGCCCACCAGGCTCCTCTGTCCATGGGATTCTCCAGGCAAGAACACTGGAGCGGGTTGCCGTTCCCTTCTCCAGGGGATCTTCCTCACTCAGGGATTGAACCCAGGTCTCCTGCGTTGCAGGCAGACTCTTTACCAGCTGAGCCACCAGGGAAGCCCTGTCAATAAATGTTTACTCATTGAATTAAAACATGCATGAGGGGTTACAATTCTTGAACATGTGACTACAATCATTTCATCCTTTTTAGCAAGCTGTGAGGGATGCCAGCTCCTAGGGTGAGACCACTGCTGAGAAACAATTGCCATTATGTGATTGTTTCAGTACAACTGGCTCCAGTACTGAAAGGGAAAAGATAAAGGAGTTCGGTAATCAATGTGTGAAGAAGTAAATTTTTATGCCCTTTGTGTGTTTCCCTGAATCTCCAAATCTTTCTTAGCTAACAATCTAACAGTAGCAAAGCAGGTCACGACCACAAACCAGCAGGTTCAGAACAGGATAATGTAGAGATGAGCAATTAACATGAAAAGTACTTAATCTCAGTTTCATTCAAAGAAATGTTTGAATGATTATAAATTCATAAGTGTGAGATTACTTTCATATGCAGTATATATTTTGGTAGGTACAGACAAACTGCCTTTCAAAGGTGATAACGCATTTATACTCTTTCCCATGATGGCTTCCCTGGTGACTCAGGTGGTGAAGAATCTGCCTGAAATGCAGAAAACCTGGATTTGATTCCTGGGTCAGGAAGATCCCCTGGAGAAGGAAATGTCACCCACTCCAATATTCCTGCCTGGGAAATCCCATGGAGAGAGGAGCCTGGAGGGCTACAGTCCATGAGGTTGCAAAGAGTTGGACATGACTGAGTGACTAACACTTTCACTCCCTTTTACCTGATAATGTTGGCCATTTCTCCACATTCACAATGGCACTGAATCTTTTTTGCTCCACTAATCTAGTAGGAAAAAAAAATTCTATGCTGATTTCCATTTTCTTGATTTTAATTGAGGTTAATGGCCATCTGTATGATGTGAATTGTTTGTGAAAATCTAATCTCTATTTTCTATATTGTTTTCTTTTTCTTATTGATTTCTGAGAATTAAAACTTAAGGTTATTAATCCTTCATTATTTATTTTGCAAATATTTTCATCGAATGTTTCACTTACTATTTTTCTTGGTTTACTGTGCCATGTAAACATTTAACATTTTATCACCAGATTTGACAATCCCTTCTGTACCAGCTTCTGAGTCTTACATTTGACTCTGGAATACTTTTGTCATTGAAATATTTTTTCCTATTGTCATGTTATAAGTATTTTCAACTTTAAATATCATCTCTATATTTCTTTACACATAGCTCTTTATCTAGAGTTTACCTCTGCATCTGGGGTGAACTCAGAATCTAGCAAACTGTCATTTTGATGCTATAATATGCACTGGAAAAAAAATCACCACAATTGATTAATTCTCTGCTGCAGATATTGGATGGAGACTAGCAAGATTGATTCATTAATAAATGCATACTGGAGCCTTTCTCTGCTCTGTTCCAGGCACTACTATAAATTCTGGGAACACAGAGCTAAAAAAAAAAATAATCACTGTGCTTGTACGAAGCTTACATTTAAGTTGCAAAAGAGGTAAACACAAGACTGGGCAAGAAAATGTCGAGTATCGATGACTACTATGAAAATTCAGCTTAATAAAGTATGACCACGTGATGAAGAAAGACTGGGTAACCAATTAGGGAAGATGTCTCTGATGTTGTTGTATCTAAGCTGAGATCTGAGTGATGAGAAGAAGCTGGGCTCAAAGAATCTGAGAAAGAGACCCCCAGAGAGTAAAAAGCAAGTAGGACAAAAATCCCAAGGGTGGTTTTGTTGTTTGCTGTGTTTAGTCACTCAGTCATGTCTGATTCTTTTGCGACCCCGGCAAGAATACTGGAATGGGTTGCCATTTCCTCCTCCAGGGGATCTTCCCGTCTCAGGGATCAAACCCACATGTCTTATGTCTCCTGCATTGGCAGGCAGATTCTTTACCACTAGCACCATGTACCAACCTTAGAGGGAAGGCCTCGAAGGGTAGCTGTTGTTGTAGTTCAGTCACTAAGTCATTTCTGACTCTCTGCGTCCCCATGGATTGCAGCATGCTCACCTAGCCTGTCCTCCACTGTCCCCTGGGGCTTACTCAAACTCATGTCCATTGAGTCGGTGATGTCATCCAACCATCTCATCCTCTGTCGTCCCCTTCTCCTCCCACCTTCAATCCTTCCCAGCATCAGAGTCTCTTCCAATGAGTCAGCTCTTTGTATCAGGAGGCCAAAGTATTGGAGCTTCAGCTTCAGCATCAGTCCTTCCAATGAATATTCAGGACTGATTTCCTTTAGGATTGACTGGTTTGATTTCCTTGCTGTCCAAGGGACTCCCAAGAGTCTTCTCCAGCACCACAATTCGAAAGCATCAATCCTTTGACACTCAGCCTTCTTTATGGTCCAGTTCTCATGTCCATACATGACAACTGGACCAACCATAGCTTTGACTATATGGACCTTTATTGGCAAAATGTTGTCTTTGGTTTTGAATATGCTATCTAGGTTTGTTATAGCTCTTCTTCCAAGGAGCAAGCATCTTTTAATTTTGCAGCTGTGATCACCATCTGTACTGATTTTAGAGCCCAAGAAAATAAAGTCTGTCAATTTCCATTTTTTCCCCATCTGTTTGCCCTGAAATGACGGGCAATGTCTCATCAGATGACATGACCTTTGTTTTTTGAATTCTGAGTTTGAAGTCAGTGTTTTCACTCTCCTCTTTCACCCTCATCGAGAGGCTCTTTAGTGCCTCTTCACTTTCTGCCATTAGAGTGGTATCATCTGCATATCTGAGGCTAGTGATATTTCTCCCAGCAATCTTGATTCCAGCTGGTACTTCATCCAGCCCAGTTTTTTGCATGATGTACTCTGGTGCTAGTTTGTAATATTTGAAGTCAGAATGAAGGCAGAAGTATTGAGAGAACCAAAAAAGTAGAAGTGATCATTGAGGTAAATGGGACCCAGATGGTGCTTAGCCTTGTAGAGTCTGGTAAATAATGAGGTTTTATTCTGAGTGATGGTAAGATAGAAAGATTTTACACAAGGGCACTAGGTGGTGGGAATTATAAATTGCATTTGTGTACCTGCCATCCCCGAAGCTGCCACTAGAGGGAGGCAGGCAGAGTTGGGGCATTCACAGTGCAAGCTGCCCGGTTCACATCCTTTCCCATGAAGGATCACCTTCAGCTGAAACATGGACTGCTTACAGAGGAAGGAAATGTCCAGAAGGAGAATAGACTGTGTCTGGTTAAAGAAAGAGGCCAGAAATGTTGTCTCGTTTTTAAAAAAGTGGAGCATACATGGAATTTTCTAGATGACTTTCAGAGACTGTTTCCAACAGCAAGTGAGAAAAGGTGTGTCCTCAGTACTGGATTCCCAGGCGGTAAAGAACCAGCTAGCCAATGCAGGTTCGGTGTAAGAGACATGGGTTCGATCCCTTGATCCCCTGCAGGCGGGCATGGCAGCTCTCTCCAGCATTCTTGCCTGGAGAATCCCATAGACAGAGGAGCCTGGGGAACTGCAGTCCGTAGGGTTGCACAAGAGTTGGACATGACTGAAGTGACTTAGCACATATGCAGGCCTGTGGTGCCATGCAAACCTCATAAGGTGGCGGGGACCTTAGGAGGGGCTTCTGGTGACTTCTCCAAGACTCTGGCCCATGGCCCAGCAAGTCTGGGCTTTTAGCATTTTATCAGCACTCCCAAGGCAATGGAATGAGAAAGGCTGATCTTCAGCCACCTCAGGAGAGACTGGCACATAAGGAACCATGGACCAGATAGCAGTCAGAACCCCGTCTGCCAGGCAGGCTTGCCCGGGCACATCCTTCCCTTAATAAAATAAAGTACTGTGTTAGCCCCTCAGTCGCGACTGATACTTTGCAACCCCATGGACTGTAGCCCTCCACACTCCCCGGTCCATGGAATTCTCTAGGCAAGAATGCTGGAGTGGGCAGCCATTCCCTTCACCAAAGGATCTTCCCGACCCAGGGATCGAACCCGGGTTGTATTGCAGGCAGATTCTCTACCATTTGACCCACCAGGGAACGGGAAGTCAGGTTATTGCCGACCACATGCTTGTGATCAGAGTGTAAGTAAACGGAAGGTGAGTGAAGAAAACAGAAAAAGTCTCATGATACAAGGCTTGGATTTTTCTTACTTTCGGTTGCGCTAGGTCTTCACTGCTACGCGCAGGCTCTCTCTAGTTGCACTGAGCAGGGCCTACGCTTCATCGCAGTGCGCAGGCTTCTCATTGCAGTGGCTTCTCTTGCTGCTGACCACGGCTCGAGGCATGCAGGCTTCAGTAGTTGCGGCATGCAGAATCGGTAGTTGTAGCAATACTGGCTTATTGCCCAGTGGTAGGTGGAATCTTCCCAGGGGTCAACATCATTTCCTCTTCACTGGCAGGTGGATTCTTAAACACTGTACCACCAGGGAAGTTCCAAAGCCATTGATCTTGGATAATTATTCACCTTGACCATTACCTTAAGCTGAATCCTCTAAACAGCAAAATTGCACGGCTTCAACCTCTTTATAAGAACCATGTTGGGGGAAAAAAAATGAGTAATCAAATTGGGTTCCAGTAGACAGTGAACTTATTTTTAAAGCTACTGAAACTGATGCATCAAAATTCCCATCAAGCAAAGTAATTGGGATTCTTAGATCATAATGTAGCAAAAGCTGAAAAAAAGAATCTCGTAAGAAGACCTTAACAGTGAAAGAGAAATGTCTTTAAGATTTTAAGCTCAGAAGAATATATGCCTCTCAAGGGAATGTTATCTGAGATCTGAGTCACTGACCACGTTGACTATTGAAGCTTGATACAAAGGGGAATTCGAAGAAAATGCTGTTATCATTTACGGGGAGACTAAAAAGGGCTGCCAAAATTTTTTAATTGTCTTAGGAAATACACTGCCGCAGTAAGTACACCAAAGGCAAAATTAAAATTACTCAGTGACTGGGAGAGAAGAAGTAACCCATACCCATCCTGGGAGTGGAATAGTAAGTGACAGCCTACAGTCTCTTTCCTATTTCTGTTCAATGTTGCTAGTGCTAAGTGGATGTTTAGCCAATAAATGACCAGTAGACCAGGAGGAGTCTACATTTAAAGCACTTTAGTCAATATTTCAGCTATTTCCTTGCATGTAGAAATGTATTTCACATTTTCAAGTACAAGCTTCAGAGTTAATCAATGAAATGTGTACCAATATCGTGAGGTAATTATAGTTAAATTTGCAAATACCCCAACTATACTGCCCTCTGGCCTCTCCCCCAAATGACTGTTGTGAGCCAGAGGGAAATGACAACGGAGCCCATATATATAAAGAACACATAGGATGGACTTCCCTGGTGGAGCAGTGGTTAAGACTCTATGCTTCCACTGCAGGGGGCACAAGTTTGATCCCTGGTTGGGGACCTAAGATCTGCATACTACACAGCACACCACACACAAAAAAGAGCAAACACACAAGAGCACATATGACAACTCTATTAGTCAAGTTCTCCAGAGAGCCAGTGGGGCATCTGCATCTATAGATAGATGTAGAGTTAGAGACGGGCTTCCCAGGTAGTGCTAGTGGCAAGGAACATGCCTGCCAATGGAGGAGACTGAAAAGACGTGGGGTTCAGTTTCAAGCCCTGGGTCGGAAAGATCCGATTGGGCATGGCTACCCACTCCAGTATTCTTGCCTGGAGAATCCCTTGGACAGAAGAGCCTGGTGGACTACAGTCATTAGGGTTGCAAAGAGTCAGACACAGCTGAAGCGATGTAGCACATGCACATCCAGAGACAGAGATAGATATAGATCCCTCTCAGGCAGAAAGAGATGGTGTGGCAGATGTAGTCCAAAGGTGGCAAGTCTACTGGAGAATTCTCTCTTACTTGCACAAGTGTGTGCTAAGTCACTTCAGGTGTGTCAAACTCTTTTGCAGCTCCATGAATTGTAGCCCACCAGCCTCCTCTGTCCATGGGATTCTCCAGGCAAGAATGCCAGAGTGGGTTGCCATGTCTTCCTCCAGGAGATTTTCCCCACCCAGGGACTGAACCCATGTCTACTGCATTGACAAGTGGATTCTTTACCACTGAGCCACCTAGGCCAATCTTTGTGTTCTAGTGAGGTCTTCAACTGATTGGACAGAGCCCACCCACATTACAGAGGGGAATCTGCCTTACTCAAAGTCCACCAACTTAGACGTTAATCTCAATTAAAAACAGCCTTGCAGACACACAGAGAATAATGTTTAATTATATATCTGGGTATCCTATCTCCTGGGAAAGTTGAAAGATAAAATTAACCATCACAATGACCTACTTGTAAAGAACACTCCTGAGTAAGGACACAGTCAGCCCAGTCTTCTGCACAGACTTCAGCATTGATGCTGATTTAGACAACTCAGCTCAGGCACCATCATGAATTTGTTGCAGAAAGATACTTTCATAGCTACTAAATTTAGGGATGTGGCTAAGGAGAAGAGCCAGAGCAAATGTTCCTTTAGTGTGAAACAGACATGCCTGAGTCAGTTACTCAAAGGGGTGCAAATTATTTGATGTCTTGGAATGTATTTCTTCAACTGCAAAAGAAATGTCAGTATATAGGACCAGTCCTTCCTCTATGTGTTTTTGGCAAGTTCAGTTAGGGCTCACCATATATCTGAGAGAACATTTAAAAAGAAGTTCAACTTCCATAAGCCTCTTCTCCTCCTCCATCAGAAAGCAGACAGAATGAAAACCACAATCACAGAAAACTAACCAATTTGATGACATGGACCACAGCCTTGTCTAACTCAATGAAATTATGAGCCATGCTATGTAGGACTACCCAAGATGTGTGGGTCATGGTAGAGAGTTCTGACAAAACGTGGTCTTTGCTGGAGAAGGGAATGGCAAACAACTTCTGTATTCTTGTCTTGAGAGCCCCAAGAACAGTATGAAAAGGCAAAAAGATAGGACACTGAAAGATGAACTCCCCAGGTCAGTAGGTGCCCTATATGCTACTGGAGATCGGTGAAGAAATAACTCCAAAAAGAATGCAAAGACAGAGTCAAAGCAAAAACATACCCAGTTGAGGATGTGATTGGTGATGGAAGTGAAGTACAATGCTGTGAAGAGCAATATTGCGTAGGAGCCTGGAATGTTAGGTCCATGAATCAAGGCAAATTGGAAGTGGTCAAACAGGAGATGGCAAGAGTGAACATTGACATTTTAGGAATCAGCTAACTAAAAAGGACTAGAAAGGGTAAATTTAACTCAGATGACCATTATATCTACTACTGTGTGCAAGACTCCCATAGAAGAAATGGAGTAGCCCTCATAGTCAACACAAGAGTCTGAAAAACAGTACTTGGATGTAATCTCAAAAATGACAGAACGATCTCTTTTCGTTTCCGAGGCAATCCATTCAATATCACAGTAATCCAAGTCTATGCCCTGACCAGTAATGCTGAAGAAGCTGAAGTTTAATGGTTCTATGAAGACCTACAAGACCTTCTAGGACTAACATCCCAAAAAGATGTCTTTTTCATTATATGGGACTGGAATGCAAAAGTAGAAAGTCAAGAAATACCTGGAGTAACAGGCAAATTTGGCTCTGGAGTCCGAAATGAAGCGGGGCAAAGGCTTATAGAGTTTTGCCAGGAGAATGCCGTGGTCAGAGCAAACACCCTCTTCCAATAACACAAGAGAAGACTCTACACATGGACATCACCAGATGGTCAACCAAAATTGGATTGATTATATTCTTTGCATTCAAAGATGGAGAAGCTCTATACAGTCAGCAAAAACAGGACCAGGAACTGACAGTTGCTCAGATTATGAACTCCTTATTGACAAATTTAGGCTTAAATTGAAGAAAGTAGGGAAACCCACTAGACCATTCAGGATGACCTAAATCAAATCCCTTATAATTATACAGTGGAAGTGACAGATTCAAGGGATTAGATCTGATAGACAGGGTGTCTGAAGAACCCTGTCATGGATGGAGGTTCATGACACTGTACAAATAGCTGTGAAAAGAAGGGAAGTGACAGGCAAAGGAGAAGAGGAAAGATATTCCTATCTGAATGCAGAGTTCCAAAGAATAGCAAGGAGAGATAAGAAAGCCTTCCTCGGAGATCAATGCAAAGAAATAGAGGAAAGCAATAGAATGAGAAAGACTAGAAATCTCAAGAAAGTTAGAGATTCCATGGGAACATTTCATGCAAAGATGGGTTTGATAAAAGACAGAAATGGTAGGGACCTAACAGAAGCAGAAGATACTACAAAGAGGTAGCAAGAATACACAGAACTATACAAAAAAGATCTCCATGACCCAGATAACCATGATGGTGTAATCAATCACCTAGAGCCAGACATCCTGGAATGCAAAATAAAGTGGGCCTTAGGAAGCATCACTACAAACAGAGCTAGTGGATGTGATGGCATTCCAGTTGAGCTATTTTAAATCCTAAAAGATGCTGTGAAAGTGTTAGTCATGTATGGATGTGAGAGTTGGACTATAAAGAAAACTGAGCACCAAACCATTGATGCTTTTGAACTGTGGTGTTGGAGAAGACTCATGAGAGTCCCTTGTACTGCAAGGAGATCCAACCAGTCCATCCTAAAGGAGATAAGTCCTGGGTGTTCATTGGAAGAACTGTTGTTGAAGCTGAAACTCTAGTACTTTGGCCACCTGGGGCAAATAACTGATTGATTTGAAAAGATCCTGATGCTGGGAAAGATTGAGGGCAGGAGGAGAAGGGGACGACAGAGGATGAGATGGCTGGATGGCATCATCCATCAATGGACTTGAGTTTGAGTAAGCTCTGGGAGTTGGTGATGGTCAGGGATGGCTGGTGTGCTTCAGCCCATGGGTCGCAAAGAGTCGGACACGACTGAGCGACTGAACTGAACTGAACTGAACTAAACCACCTAAAAGGAGAGGTAGGTTGGTAATGATGGCATTCAGTTCAACAACCGTGGGCATCAGTTACCTTTACAACCAGGATGCATTCAAATACGTTGGAGGAAATTTCTGATGGTAAAAATAGCTAATGCAAAAGCATAGGTGCACAGAAGCACAGTTTGGAGCAGAAGATACAGTTTGAGGACTTTAATAGAGCAGGGTCTCTTACGTGGATGAGGCAAAAAAATCGCCTGATATTGGAAAGTAATGATTGAAATTCTATTATTGTATTTATTATTTTTAATTAAAAAATATACACTTAGAGAAAAGTTGCAAAAATAATGCAGAGAGTTCTTACATATGCTCTACCTAGCCTCACCTAATATTATCACCTTACAGAATCATATTGCAGTGATCTAAACCAGAAAACTATACTGATAAAATACCATCACCTTTTCTACAGACCTAATTGGATTTTGACAGTTTCACTGCTAAATAATTTTTTTTCTGGTCCCAGATACAGTTTAGGATCGCGTGTTACTTTAGTTGTCACGTCTCTTTAGTCTTCTTCCATCTCTAATGATTCCCAGTCTTTGTTTTTCAGCTTTAAAGACTAATGATCACTCATTTTGTAGAATGTCCTTCAGTTTAGGTCTATCATTATTTTCTTGTGTTTTATCTAAGGTTTTCCATTTTTTGGCAAGAACTTCATAGAAGTGATATGCCCTTCTCAGTACATCATATCAAGTGGTACTTGATGTCAGTGTGTCTTATTACTGTTAATGCTAACTTTGATCCCTTGATTAAGATGATACCTGCCAGGTCCATTGTAAAAATGGCTATTTTCTTCATCAACAATTAAAATGCTTATGATGGAGAGAGATTTTTAAAATATGAAAATGACCTGTTTTCATCCCACCTTTACCAACAAGTTTATCTTCCACCACTGGTCCCTTCCGTGATTTTCTAATTTTAACCAACAATAGGAATGGGAGTTTAGCTTTAGTAATATTTCATGGAATTTACACTGTCACCTTATTGAATCCACAAATCAAGACACATACACAGGGTTTAAAAATAATAAGATGGCTGATCTGCCCAACTCCAAATATGACATTATCAAGAATGCTATTTAAAATATGTATTTGTGTATCCATTATCAATAACCATAAATGTCTTCCCAAATATATATTGCATGATGTGTGCTTTTCCAGAGCAATTTTTCAGTCCTGACAACTATGATAATCAAGTCTTGAAATAATTTGAACTTGGAACCTAGTTTTCAAAACCTGTGTCTATGTGTTACAAAATGATTCCCCAAAATAGTAAAGATTTCTCAAGCCCATCATTATCACTAAAAATTTGTGTATAATAATTTTAGAAAATTTTTCCAAAATTATATTACTAAAAAATAAATGAGATAATTATTTGTTTTGTCTTTAATCCTTTAAAACTCCTACTTTGGCATTAGTTAATTAATGTTCGGGTATAAATTAAACACAGAAAATACATTTTTCTTAGACATCAGAGCAATTTGTTTTCCTAATAAGGTCATGTAAGCAGCAGATTTTGGAGTTCATTCTTTTTTGAATAAGATTTTCAAACATGTTTGTAAAATTGGCCAGCATTTCATGTCTTTCCTCTGAAAAAAAGAGTCCTATATTATTTATTCTACCATCTACTAAAACAAATATTGTTTTAATACTGAAAGGATAGGGAGACTTAATCTTAGAATAAAGAATACTTTAAATGGAATACATTTAGCTTTTACTTAAAACCAGTGTTATTATCTTCTCCCTGTTTACTGGGAAATTTTTCTACAGTATCCCAACATTACAGATTGAATGGTGTGCCCCCACTTCCACCTCCCAAAAGAGATAAGTTGAAGTCCTGACGGGCAGAACTTCAGAATGTGAACTTGGAAATATTAAAAAAAATGTCTAGAAGTGGAGAGAACATTCAGAAGATGATGGCAAGGACTTTGCTAAGAGGTGTCAAGAACCCAACCATTGGGGGGGCCTCTGAAAAGGAAGACATTGTCCTACAATTAGAGAGGTTGTAGAGTTTGTTTGTTTGTTTTTTAATAAAAAAAAATTGTACACATAACTATAGAATGTTTATCAAATAGGAGCAGAATTTTTAATATTATGCAGAGAGCTTGAAACTGGGTTTGCTTTTAGAATGTGGAGTCCTGTTCCTGGGACTGTCTCCCACGGCGGCCACGACGATGGCCTTCTCAGCCTCTCAGCTCTCTGAGCGCCCGAGCAGAGTTGATTGACAGCCCCAGCTGCGGGGCTCTGAGGTCCGCCCAGCCAGGCCCCGCCCCTGGAGTGGGCGGCGCCAGCCAATGGCTGAGAGCAGCAGAGACACCTAGGCAGGATGCTCCTGCAAGGAGACGGAGGACTAGGACTTCCCTGCTGGCAACTTTGGCTTCAGTTAAGACCATTCAGGGGCTTCACAGGTGGCTCAGTGGCAAAGAATCCACTGGCCAATGCAGGCATGGGCTTGATTGCTGGGTCAGGAAGATTCCCTGGAGGAGGAAATGGCAACCCACTCCTGTATTCTTGCCTGGAGAATCCCATGGACAGAGGAGCCTGGCAGGCTCTACAATCCTTGGGATTGCAAGAGTTGGACACGACTTAGCGACTAAACGGCCACCACCATCACCCACCCCCACCCCTCCACCCCGTGGTACTCTTGCCTAGAAAATCCCATGGACAGAGGAGCCTCCAGGCTACACAGACTGTGGGGTTGCAAAGAGTTGGATATTACTGAGCATGTTCGCAGGCAAGGTCCATAGAACTTCTGGAATTTTCTTAGAACTGCTGTTCAGACTATGGTTCTTCCACGCAACCACCCTGCCTTCCTCTCTTCTCTGCAGGGATTAGATCTGCCTCTCATTGGCACAGGTCTTCCTTGCCTCCTGCCAGCTCCCTTCTCATTTTCCCTCAGATGCCTCCCCTAATAAATCTCCTGCATTTCTAATCCTGTCTTGTGTCTGTATCTCAGAGGACATAGCCTAAAGGAAACCAGATAAAGGTTGAAGATTTACAATGAATACTCATCTCAGTATTATTCAAAAAGCAAGTGATTACAAATTTCCTAAAAATCCAGTAATAAGAAAATGTTTCAATCAATCATGATGACCCCATAAACTAGAATATTATAAGATTAGTGAATAAGAAAATACATTAATATCAATGATATACAAAAAATGGTCATATATATGTGAAAAAGGTATAAAATTTTATATATAATATAATCTCAATTATGCTGTGCTCTGCTGTGCTTAGTCGCCCCGTCATGTCCAACTCTGAGATCACATAGACTGTAGCTCACCAGTGTTTAGTCTGTCCCTGGGTTCCTCTGTCCGCGGAGATTCTCCAGGCAAGAATACTGGAGTGGGTTGCCATGCCCTTCTCCAGAGGATCTTCCCAACCCAGCAATCAAACTGGGGTCTCCTGCACTGCAGGAGGATGCTTTACCAGCTGAGCTACCAGAGAAGCCCTATCTCAATCATATAAAGATAATCTACATATGCACAGGCTATGGTTTTTCCAGTAGTCATGTATGGATGTGAGAGTTGGACAGTAAAAAAGGCTGAGTGCTGAAGAATTGATGCTTTTGAACTGTGGTGTTGGAAAAAACTCTTGAGAGTCCCTTGGACTGCAAGGAGATTCAACCAGTCCATCCAAAAGGAAATCAGTCTTGAATATTCTTGGAAGGACTGATGCTGAAGCTGAAACTCCAATACTTTGGCCACCTGATGGGAAGAGCTGACTCATTTGATAAAACCCTGATGCTGGGAAAGATTGAGGGCAGAAGGAGAAAGGGATGACAGAGGATGAGATGGTTGGATGGTATCACCGATTCAATGGACATGGGTTTGACTGGACTCTGGGAGTTGGTGATGGACAGGGAGGCCTGGCGTGCTGCAGTTCATGGGGTTGCAAAGATTCGGACATGACTGTGAGATTGAACTAAACTGAACTACATAGTACCAGGAACTATATTCAATATCTTGTAATGACCTATAATGGAAAAACTTTGAAAAAGAATATATGTATTTGTTATGTATGTGTAACTGAACCACTTTGCTATATTCCTGAAACTAGCACAATGCAGTAAATCAACTATACTTCAAAACAAAAACAATATAATACAGAGGAGAGTATACAACCCCTTAAATAAAAACAAAAAAAGTTCTGTAATGACCATTGCTATGATTATAATTAGAAAACTATTAAATAACTTTAAAAGGATCCTTCAGTCTTATTTAAATATAGTGTATGTAATATAAGGCTTTCCAGGTGGCACTAGTGGTAAAGAATCTGCCTGCCAATGCAGGAGACATAAGAGCCATGGGTTTGATTCCTGGGTCAGGAAGGTCCCCTGGAAGAGGACATGACACCCCACACCAGTATTGTTGCCTGGAGCAGCCCAGAAAAAGAAGAGCCTGGTGGGCTATAGTCCCTAAGGTTGCAATGAGTCAGACATGCCCAAAGTGACTTAGCACACACGTATGCATGCATAATATGCGAAATAGCTATGAGATTTTTGTCTACATTTTCATTGTAGACAAAATTTTCATTGTCTACATTTCTGATTCTTTTCTGCAATGCTTGGCCAGTTCCTGTGCGACTCTTCCATGGAAAGGGAGCTGGCATTTCAGTAGAAAAAATGAGTAAGGGTGTGTATGATGATTCCAATATGAAAAGACCCACAGAGTTGTGCTCACTGTTATGGGAAGACTCCCTAGTTCCCAGGGATTGAAATGAATTACTCCATTCTCCCAGTGCCCTCCAGTGCTATCCTGACCATTCAGTAATTCCATTGTGCATCACACAGCAATCTTGTAAGTTTCTTGAGGGCATTCATCTTGCCACCTTCGGTGCCCAACTCTAAACACTGTAAAGTGAAAATGAAAGTTGTTCAGTCGTGTCCCACTCTTTGAGACCCCATGGACAGTCCATGGAATTCTCCAGGCCAGAATACTGCAGTGAGCAGCCTTTCCTTTTTCACGGGGATCTTCCCAACCCAGGGATCAAACCCAGGTCTCCTGCATTGCCGGTGGATTCTTTACCAGCTGAGCCACAAAGGAAGCCCAGGTATACTGGAGTGGGTATCCTATCCCATCTCCAGCAGATCTTCCCAACCGAGGAATCAAAGTGGGGTCTCCTGTATTGCAGGCGGATTCTTTACCAACTGAGCTATGAGGGAAGCCCCTAACCACTATTGGCATCTGACTGTAGCCTGGATCACTGAATTGAATCATCCATCACCAATAAGACATCCTGTATTTTTTTAATCAGTGAAACCAGAAAGCAGTATATGATTTAAAATAATAACATTTTCATACCATTTCTGTTATTTCATGCCAGAAACTGTACGTGAATAATTTTGTCTCCTCTGCCTCCTTAATTTTTTGCTTGTGTTCTTTCGCCTTGCTCATTCTCAGGCACTTGAAGTTTCTCATTGCCCTCTGCTGATTTTTTTCTCCTGTGACTTTGCATATGCCCTTCTCTCAGGCTTGAGAGTTAGACAGCTTGCCACTTCCACTGGATGATGGAACACTGCTGTGCATGCCCAACTTCATGGCACAGTGAGCTAAGTGGCACCCAGCTAAAGATTGGCAGCCTTGATTGCAGGGTAGCTTGGTGGCCATGGCTAAGCCTTCAGTCTCTACTAAGACCCAGTAGCAGGCTTCCCAGGTGGCTCAGTGGTAAAGATGTTCTTAGTCGCTCAGTTGTGTCTGACTCTTTGCCACACTCTGGACTGTAGCCCACCAGGCTCCTCTGTCCAGGGGGTTTTTCAGGCAAGAATACCGGAGCAGGTTGCCTTTTCCTACTCCAAGGGACCTTCTCGATTCAGGGATCAAACCCACGTCTATTGCATCTCCTGCATTGTAGGTGATTCTTTACCTGCTGAGCCACCAGGGAAGCCCCATCCACCTGCCAATACAGGAGATGCCAGAGACACAGGTTTGATCCCTGGATAGGGACGATCCCCTGAAAGAGGCAATGGCGACCCATTCCAGTATTCCATCCTGGAGAATCCTATGGACAGAGGAGCCTGGTGGGTTACAGCCTATGGGGTCACAAAAGAGTTGGACACGACTGAGCGGCTGTGCATGCATGTATACAGACCCAGTAGCGGGCCAAGAGCTGTTCCTCAAAAGGAGGGTAGTTATTCACCGAAGGTGGCAGGGTTTTGCTCCCTAATCCTAAAGGTTTGTGCAGCAATTCACCTCGAGAGTCCTGCCAAAGGCTCCAAACAACATCCCTACCTGCAACATCCCTACTATCCCTTCAAGCACCACTGGATCTGCTGGAACACATGGTCCTAGTGGCAGAGCAGCTTGAATGGCAGTCTGGACCTGTTGCCGAGCCTTCTTTGGTTCTGTAGCTTTAGGAGTCACTTGGTACACGGACCAAGGTAACACACCCAAATGAGGAACATGTTGCCTCCAAAGGCCCTACTAGGCACTGTATCTTTTTGATTGTAACAGATGCAAGAACTCAGTCTTCACCTTGGAAAAGATACCTCCACATGCCCCATCCCACTGGGACTCTAGGCATCTCCCTGAGATAGAATACCCCTGAATTTGCATGGTATTCATACCCTACCATCTTACGGGCAAATATCTTAACAATAAGTTTAGAGAAGTTGCTGCACATGGTTCACAAGAACGAATCATCATAATGTCACCACCATAATGGGCCAGGTTGCTCTCTCGTGGGGGAAGATAAGGAAGATCCCTGTGAACCATGGCTCAGGGCTGGACAGTGGACATACTTCTAAGGTAGAACAGGGTAGGTGCACGGCTGCCCTTGCCAACTGGAAGTAAACTGGTTTCGGTGATCCTTACCATCAGGTATAGAGGGAAAAAAATTGTTGGATCCATAGTGCAAACCAGGTACCAGGGGATGTGTGAATTTGCCCAAGCAATGAAACGACATCTGGTACATGTGTGCATGCTCAGTCGCTTCAGTCCTGTCTGACTCTTTGCAACCCTTTGGACCATAGCCCACCAGGCTCCTCTGTCCATGGGATTCTCCAGGCAAGAATACTGGAATGGGTTGTCATGCCCTTCTCTAGCGGATCTTCCTAATCCAGGGATCAAACCTGCATCTCTTATGTCTCCTGAATTGGCAGGCAGTTTCTTTACCACTCCTGCCACCTGGGAAGCCCAACATCTGGTACAGCACCCACAATTGCAGTCACCACCTGGGGAATCTTACAATAAGACACTGTTATTTACCAAGACCCATCTGTCTTCTGTACAGACCAAGTAAGCAAGTTAAATGGGGATGTGGTGGGAATTCCCATCCTTATTTCTTTCTGGTCCTTGATGGTGGCTGTAATCTCCAAGAATGTAGTATTTCTTTCATTTTTACTATTTTCCTAGGCAGAGGCTGTTTTAGTGATCTTCCACTTGGATCTTTCCCATTATGATAGCCCTCCATCCACAGGTCAGGGAAATGATGTAGGAATTTTGCTTGCAGCTGAGCAAGTCTATTTCAGTTATGCATTCCAAAACTAAGGTATGGATTGGGGACCCATGGCTCCACCATGAGATGAACCTGAGCTAAAATTTCATTGATCACATGACCTAAATAAGCCTGTACTCTAACTGGTATAGTCAAAGCTATGGTTTTTCCAGTAGTCATGTACGGATGTGAGAGTTGGACCACAGAGAAGGCTGAGCATGGAATATTTGATGCTTTTGAATTATGGTGCTGAAGAAGACTCTTCAGAGTCCCTTGGCCAGCAAGATGATTTAACTAGTCAATCCTAAAGGAAATCAACCCTGAATATTCATTGGAAGGACTGATGCTGAAGCTCCAATACTTTGGCCACTTGATGTGAGAAGCCAACTCATCCTGGGAAAGGTGGAAGGCAAAAGGAGAAGGGGATGAGAGAGGATGAGATGATTAGATTGCATCACTGACTCAATGGACATGAATTTGAGCAAACTCCGGGAGACAGTGGCTTCCCTGGTAGCTCAGCTGGTAAAGAATTCATGATAGTAAAGGACAGGGAAGCCTGCTGTGCTGCAGTCCATGGGGTCACAAAGAGTCGGACATAACTGAACAACAACAACAGCCACTCAATATTGGACTTTGGTAATGTTTTGGGTTCCTTGAAATCAGTTCAGTAGTCCCGTAAAAGTCTGATTATCTCCTTTTCTATAATGCATAGTACCGTGATAAATACTCACAGATCCCTTTGGGAACAGGTGGGAGAAAGATTAACAATATAAATTTTGGCAGTATACTGGGATCCTTCCTCGAAAGGACCAGTCTTAGGGATTCCAGGTCTTGTCAATTGGCTCAAGTCTGGGAATTAATGAAGAGGCTGTGAGTCTTTATTTTTATGACTCAGTTGATAGCTCTGTTCATTTCACCTTGAACTTTGCTGTTTATTCAGGGCAAAGAAGAATTTAGTAGGTTTCTCACGTCACTGCTAGGAATGTAGCCAACATCTTAGGCTGGGTGAGTTAAACTTTTTCGATTGGTGTTTTGACTCCTCTGCCTATGATGGTGACCAGAGCCATCTCGCCTCTGGCAGGTGAACGTTTCCATTTGGCCATAAGATCCTGGAGTCCAGTTACTCTCAGTGCATTTAGATTTCCTGATTCAGGGACTGTGGTTCACACTGTGAGGTCTATTCTAAATAGAAAAGTGATCAAAAATATCTTCAAGGATGCTAGAGTCCCCCCTCAAAACTTTACTTGTCACAGTAATGTGAAATGTATGTCTTCTGGACCCTCACAAGGTGAGTGGGTAGGTCTTAAGTGACAAATCCACTTTAACATGCCAATCTCCCTAAACCTACATATCTCTTTATCTACATTAAATTAAGGAAGATCCAGAATTTCTAGTTTGGACAACATTGATCACCATGTCCATGTTTCAGCCAGCCAGCCAACCAATAAAACTCTTAGAGTCCCTTCTAATTCCCTGAGCTACAATATGAAGCACAGAATCTCAGATCAGTGAGCCCATGTCAATGTTTGGCCTGATCTAACTTTATGATTCTTCCATCAATAGTCCACACCCTTAATACCCATTCCCACTAGTATCCCTCAGATTGTGTCTGTTTAAGTTAGATAACTCAATCAGTACTATTCATAATAGCTAGGACATGGAGGCAAGCTAAATGTCCATCAATAGAGGAATGGAAAAAGAAGATGTGGTATACATATACAGTGGAATATTACTCAACCATAAAAAGGAATGGAATTGTGCCATTTGCAGAGATGTGGGTGGACCTTGAGACACTCATACAGAGTGAAGTAAGTCAGAGAGAAAAATATCATGTGTTAACCCATTTATGTGAAATCTAGAAAAATGGTATATCTGATCTTATTTGCAAAACACAGATACAGTTGTAAAGAACAAACAGGTAGACACCAGCAGGGAAAAGGGGGATGGAATGAACCGGGAGATTGCTACTGACATATATACACCACTGATACCATGTACAAAATAGATAACTAACAAGAACCTAAGTAGCTCAGGGAACTCTACTCAGTGCTCTGTGGTGACCCACATGAGAAGGAAATCCATCAAAGAGGGGACAGAGGTAGACGTATGGCTGATTCACTTTGCTTACAGTTGACACTAACACAGCATTGTAAAGCAACTATACTCCAATAAAAATTAACAGGAAAAAGAAGACTCAAGTAGCTCTTTTCAGTTTTGTGTGCTTCTTCACGGCCATGCTTTGTACCTCACCTTGAGGAACTTGTGGACTTGAGTCTAGCTATGGGTCTAGAAGCACAGCATGGGGTGGAGGTTGGTCCTGAGGAGAATCAGGGCCGTCTCACATAACTGCCTCAGGGCTGGCCATTACTGGTTTCTCAGACAATGCAGGGTTACCCCCTCAGCCAGGGATGAAGAAAGCTCTTGAACTGCTAAAGAAGACTCATCAGAATTTAGGGGCACAATGTCCCCCGCATCCACAAGGTCTTCCCCCACATCCCTGTCTCAACTTGCGGGATTTCATTTCTTCCCAGTCAGTGTCCTCTCTTCAACAGTAATCCGTCTACAGGGCTGAACCTCTCCTCAGACTGTAGTTCGCCGGTCAGCGGATGAGCCTTTGGGTTTGGTTTCCTGCAGTCTCAGTCCTGCAGCTATAGGAGGTAAGCCTCTCCTTTGGGACACACCTAGAAGGGTTTAGGTCATTTACATGGCACTTGAATGGAGAATCTGAAGCCCTGAGCTCATCTTTTTCTTTCTTTCCTTTGTCCAGTAACAATGGAAGCAACCAACCAATCTCATTTTATTTCTTAGTTTGAAAAAAAAATGTTTAAAAGTATATAGCATAGTTGTCCAGATACTTAAGGAGCATCCAGGGCTTCCCAGGTGGCACAAGTGGTAAAGAACCTGCCTACCAATACGGGAGACATAAGAGACACAGGTTCAATCCTTGGGTCAGAAAGATCCCTTGGAGGAGGGCATGGCAACCAACTCCAGTATCCTAGCCTGGAGAATCCCATGGACAGAGAAGCCTGATGGACTATAGTTCATAGGGTCATAAAGAGTCGGACACAACTGAAGCAACCTAGCATGCATGCACAGGAGCATCCAAGGGTATACCTCTTGAAAGATCATGTCATGGACCATCATTATTCTTTTTGACTACTGGAAATACAGTCATTAATATATTTAAGTCTAAGTATATTTAGACTTGATGCTTTCAAACTGTGGTGCTGGAAAAGACTCTTAAGAGTCCCTTGGACTGCAAGGAGATCAAACCAGTCAATCCTAAAGGAAACCAACTCTGAATATTCATTGGAAGGACTGATGCTGAAGCTGAAGCTCCTCTACCTCGGCCACCTCATGCACAGGGCTGACTCATTGGAAAAGACCCTGATGCCAGGGAAGATTGAGGCCAAGAGAAGAAAGGGATGACAGAGGATGAGGCAGTTGGATAGCATCACTGACTCAATGCACATGAATTTGAGCAAACTCCAGGAGATAGTGAAGAAGAGGAAAGCATAGCATGCTACAGTTCATGGGGTCACAAAGAGCCTGACTTGATTTAGTGACTGAACAGCAACAACCACAACAACAGTGACTTTATTTCTAGTCATTAGGATATCTCGAGGAATCACATTCCCAAAATTCAGACTCTACTGCAAAGCTACAGTAGTTAAAACAGTGTGGTACTGGCACAAAAGCAGACATATAGATCAGTGTCAATCCGCTTCACTCAGTCTTTGAATTCAGATGTTAATCTCATCCATAAACACCTTTACTGACACACCCAGAATAATGTTTGATCAAATATCTGTGCAACTCTTAGTCCAGTCAAGTTGACATATAAAATTAACCAACCTAGTCTTTGATACTTGACTAGTACCTAATGCATGGTGGTGCCAACAGACATTTATTCAACTGAACTGAGCATACAGTTCATTGTGTATATAAAACATTGATTCACTTTGAAATTAGTTTGTAAATGATGACACTTCTCACAACATGCTATCAGTTCAGTTCAGTTCAGTTCAGTTCTGTCACTCAGTTGTGTCCGACTCTTTGCGATCCCGTGGACTGCAGCATGCCAGGCCTCCCTATCCATCATCAACTCCCAGAGCCTACTCAAACTCTTGTCCATTGAGTTGGTGATCCCAGCCAACCATCTCATCTTCTCATCATCATCCCTTCTCCTCTTGCCTTCCATATTTCCCAGCATCAGGGTCTTTTCAAATGAGTCCATTCTTCGCATCAGGTGGCCAAAGTATTGGAGTTTCAGCTTTAGCATCAGTCCTTCCAATGAATATTCAGGTCTGATTTCCTTTAGGGTGGAGTGGTTGGATCTCTTTGCTGTCCAAAGGACTCTCAAGATCAATTCACTTTGAAATTAGTTTGTAAATGATAACATTTCTCACAATATGCTATAGATTTTGAAATATTTACTACATCAGTCAGTCACTCAGTTGTGTTTGACTCTTTGCAACCCCACATACCCATCATCCGTTGGGCTTCCTAAGTGGCTCAGTGGGTAAAGAATCTCCCACAATGCAGGGAATGCAGGGGACATGAGTTCCTGAATGCAGGGGACATCTCTGGATCAAGAAAATCCCCTGCAGCAGAAAGTGGCAACACAGTCCAAGATTCTTGCTTGGAAAATTCCATGGACGGAGGAGCCTGGAAGACTCCAGTCCGTGGGATCACCGAGTTGGGTATGACTGAGCAACGGAGAACAACCATTGTTCCCAGACCTAGTTTGTCATGATACGGTATGTACAAAGTACTCTGAGGGTGCTAGTTTCTATGGGGAGCACTCAGGGCCTCTTAGTCTTGTCAATGAGGCCAATAAAAAGCTGAAACATAGATTGGGGAGTTGAGAAATTCCCTCTAAAGAAGTGACATTTACAACCAGGCCTGAAGGATGAATGCCAGAGAGTCACTGTTCTGTTTTCTTACGATTGTGAAAGAGTCAGGGATTTGTCTGTCAGCCACAGGCCTGTGTAGAGGATGCCTGGTTACCAGCATCCCGCGGGTGTGTGACAGCTGGTGGGCGGACGCAGAGGTGACCTGCTGGGTCCTTCTGCAGAGTGTAAACAACAGAGAGAGTCAGGTGCACTTCCCTTTTTCCATCATACTTTGAAGACCTGTATGAACTTCCTTCACGAGCATCTGTCATGCTTACCTCCATAACAACTAAGTCAAAATCAGAAACTGCTGGTAGCACTCTATCCTTCTAATTCATTTACAGGGCAGTTTGGTAATGAAGTGAAAGTCGCTCAGTCGTGTCTGACTCTTTGTGACCCCATGGGCTATACAGTCCATGGAATTCTCCAGGCCAGAATCCTGCAGTGAGCAGCCTCTCCCTTCTCCGGGGGATCTTCCCAATCCAGGGATTGAACCCAGGTCTTCCTCATTGCAGGCAGATTCTTTACCAGCTGAGCCACAAGGGAAGCCCAAGAACACCGGAGTGGGTAGCCTTTCCTTCTCCAGCAGATCATCCCGACCCAGGAATCGAACCAGGGTCTCCTACATTGCAGGCAGATTCTTTACCAATTGATCTACTAATATGTCACTAAAGGTTTATAAAGTCCATACCCTTTGCCTTAAGATGATTTTATTTTTAGAATTTTGTTGAGGATAAATGTGGGCATGCAAAAAGATCTACAATCACTACACAAACCAAAAGGTGTGAGGTGACAAATGTGTTAACTACCTTGATTGTGGGAATCATTTCACAATTGTATACACATGTCAAATTATCACATTGCACCACTTAAAGAGACATGATTATTATTGATCAGTTATACTTTCATAGAGCTGGGAGAGGGGGAAAGAATGAGAATATTCATGCAAGGATTGTTATATTAGAGAAAAATGAGAAATAATGCAAACATCAACTCTGGGGGAACAGTGGGATGAGTTAAAGACCATTCACATAAGAACATCCTGCCCAGCCCTTAGAAAAGAAGTGTAGAAAACTAGGTAATGACAATTCACTTGGGAAACAAAGCAAATAAAAGCGAAAAGTGTGATGACAAAAGCAGGGGTAAATGATCCGTCCCCAGAAAATGGCAGAGACACAGAGCACCACTTTCTGGAGCCCAGTTGCTGCCCCAAGTTACCTCAGCTGTTAAATACTTCAAAGGCGATAGCAAATGACAGGGGAGATCTGGCCGGGGCTGAAAAATGTACCATTATGTACAGTTGTTTTCCAAAATAAATTGTTTGATCTTGGATTAGGGTAGGGCTTTTATGAAAGAAAAACATACTCACACTTCAAATGTCAGTCCCAGTAGTAGAAGGACTCAGAAGTCAACTCTGAGTGAGTTCAGGCCTCTGGGGTTCCTTTGTTGGAGAATGACTCCCTGGGCCCACGCTGCAGGTAGAAATCTGCCCTTGGCAGGCCTTGGGGGACTGGGGACTGGGCAGCTTTGCTGTCTTCAGGGTGTTGGCAGCCAACCTGCAGTCTCTCTGTGAAGCCCATGGGTCAGGGGCACAAGGTCCGTGGCTGAGATCTGGAAAAGCAAAGGGGGTTCTGGCAGATAGGGCAGTGAGGGGAGGGCAGATGCTATGGGGGCAGGGAAGTGGCACTGAAAGCAAGGTCTGGGAAAACAGAGGGCGAACTTGATATCCCGGATAATAATTCCTAGTGCGTTAGAAAGAGTCTGTAGCAGAGATTTCACCAGTGCAGGATGTCATTCAAGCGCTTGCGAAATACTTGCCACCCAGGTGGCACTAGTGGTAAGGACTCCGCCTGCAGTGCAGGAGAAGCAAGAGATGTGAATTTGATCCTTGGGTTGGGAAGATCTCTGGGGGTAGGAAATGGCAGCCTGCTCCAGTATTCTTGCCTGGAAAATTCCATGGACAGAGAGGCCTGACAGGGTACAGTCCACGGGGTCACAAAGAGTCAGACGTGGCATTGTGACTAAACAACAACAAAGAGTCCCAAATGACCCACTGTGTTCATGTCCACATTTATGTTTTCCTTTTTTCGTGGCAAAGTGTGTTGTATGGCTGTGCCCCCATATACTGAAAGTGAAAGTGAAGTCGCTCAGTCGTGTCCAACTCTTTGTGACCCCATGGACTGTAGCCCACCAGGCTCCTCTGCCCATGGGATTTTCCAAGCAAGAATACTGGAGTGGGCTGCCATTTCCTTCTCCAGGGGATTTTCCCAACCCAGGGATCGAACCCAGGTCTTGTGCATTGCAGACAGACGCTTTACCATCTGAGCCACCAGGGAAGCCTTACCATATACTAGAAAAGGCCCATTCTCTGTTTTTAAACAGTCCACAACCTAGGGTGAAGATGGACAAAAGGCTGTGGACAATATTGGTTGAGAGCCTCAACACTGAGGACCGGAATGCCAGGGTTCAGTTCCACCTCACCCACCACCAGGTGGGTTACCTTGGACTAGTTACTCAGCCTCTCTACGTCTATGCACTCTCATCTATAAAATTAGAGTAATCCTTGTTGCAAGGATTGCATTAGTTAGTATTTATGAAGCACATGGAACAATGCCTCAAGCTTTGTAAAAGTTATGTAAGGGTTAGTCATTGAGTAGAAAGTATTCTTCCTAAATTCCCATAATGGCCTCATGAAATTAGTACTGTTATTTCTACTTCACAAACAAAGAAACTAAAGCTAACTGCAGTGATTTAATAATTATGTGAAATCTAGTTTACACAATGAGGAAATGATAAAACTGAATCCAGAGTGCAACATCTTTGATATTTGACCACATGGTCTGGCATGGGTCAGAAGTAGATCACAGAAGCCTCAACAGCAACTCTGAGGTCTTTTGGACATTGAACAATTTAAGATGATGACAGAGAGTGTTATGGGGTAGAGGCTTCTAAAAATGGAGTTTCTTAAGTTATCAAAATTGCCCATTTTTGTTTGGCTGGGACCTAGCAGAGTAACTGACTTGTAATAAATGCCCACTAGATGCTTTCTGAGTGAGTAAATGAATGAGTGAATAATAACTTTCACACATCCCTCTATAATAGCTTTTTATCTATATATTATGGATAGACTGGCCTAGAATTAAGGGATATAAGTTGCTAGGACAGCTCCTCGAATTCATTCTGATAAGTGTTTACCTATTTATTTTACAAAAATATACTGAGCACCCACAAGTGCCAGTCAGCATGCTAAATTCTGAGTGCACATGGGTGGCTAAAACCAATATATCATCAGCACTCCTGGAATTTATAATTTCATGGCAGATACAAGCAATAGGAAGGGAAATAGCCAATACAGACATGATTACAAATAATGAAGAGACCTAACCAACAGAATTCAGTGATAGAAAGTGATGTCCCATGGATAGGGCATTTAGATATTTGGTCACAGATGTCATTCCATGGACTTATGGGACGACGAAGTGAATACTGGCTGGTCGATGCTGTGGAGCTGGGTTTTACCACTGAGCTGGCCTCAGTAGCTATGGACTTCTTGTGCTATGCTGTGCTGTGCTTAGTAGCTCAGTCCTGTCCAACTCTTTCTGACCCCATGAACTGTAGCCCACCAGGCTCCTCTGTCCATGGGATTCTCCAGGCAAGAATACTGGAGTGAGTTGCCATTTTCCTCTACAGGGAATCTTGCCAACCCAGAGATCAAGCCCGGGTCTCTCGCATTGCAGGTGGATTCTATACTGTCTGAGCCACCAGGGAAGCCTCCTTAGCCACTACAAACACTTACTGAATTTAGTTTAGGCAAGAGAATGGTAAAGAATGACTGTAGACATCACAAAAAAAGGAAATCCAATATGTCTCCAAAGTTGCAAGTTTGAGACAGATTTCCAATGGTTTGGGACCATCAGCAAGGCTCTCCTGAATTGCAGACTGACTCCACTTATAAATTTTAAATGCCTGAATCAGGACAACTGATCCAGATGAGAAGATGGCTGTTAGGGGTACTGCAAGGTCATCGGTCATCTTAATTTCAGGTGATAGCCAAAAGCAAGGAGAGAAGTGTTTCGGCATCCCTTTGGGGTCTTGTCTCCTCTGTTCCAGAGAGAAGTTACTTGGTAACTGTCTTAGGGATTCCTTGGGCTGAAGTTAACCCCGCAGAGCCTCCTTCAGGTCTTGGGTCTGTCTGAGTCCCAGCCATCCCCCTCATATCTGCATGTCCTCTCGTTCAAACCAAGGGCTTATCTTCTCATCGACTGGCTCCTCAGGATCCGTGCAAGCTTCTTAAATGGTACCTAAGGCCTTCTGGAGGGCATCAACTGTTTTTTCACTGTTTCTACTTGTGCAAAGTTTCTTGACTTTTCTTGATGTCAAATATCTTCATTTCCTTAGTGTCCCCTCTGCTTGTCATGACTTTCTGCAGACTCTCATCTTCGTCTCTCTGACAGATCCTTCAAGGATAAACACAGATGCCAACTTCTCTGTGAAGCCTTCTTTGACTTTACTAGTTTGAATAGATTCCTCCTTCCTTGAAGGCTCTTTGTACGTTATTTAGCTTTTCTTTGATAAAGTTTGAAGATACTTAGCATAGGATGCCTTAGATTTATTTCTGCCTTATCTCTAGTGTTAATGCCTACTTCCTATCTGAGCCTGTCCTTCATACTCCACAGTGTCATTTTACCTGTATTTCTGAGGTTGAGTAATCCCTGTTACTTTTTTTAATAATAGCAGTAGTAACTATGAACACTTACCAAGTGCCAAGCACTGTTCCAGTCAATTTATTGCATCCTAAATGTCTGTTCAGAGAACTTTTGGGGGTTATTCAATACCTAACCTGCAGAATTATATGCAAACTAATATGGTTTAATTTTATTGACTTATTTATTTCTCATAAAAAACAGGATTGCTATTAGCCCATTTTACAGGTTAGAAAACTGAGGCACAGAGAAGTTGAGTTACAAGGATCACATAGCTAAATGCAAGATTCAGGCCAAGTCAGTGAAGTTCCAAAGTTCATCCTCTAAGAGAATAATTCATGTCTTTGTTTATTTTACCTGCCTGTCAGATTTCAGCTGTATCTTGCATGTATATGTTAGCTAAATGCTTATGGAATGAAGAGGCAGAAAGAAAAAATAAAAGGCACAGATATAGGCAAAGAAAGGCAGAGAGAGACAACAAAAGAGGGGTAAGAAAACTAGCTTTCTAAAGCAAACACAGCTTAGCCGAAGGAACTGGAGAGCTTGCTCAGTTGGATAGATTAAGGAAAGGGACAATGACTTCAATATCTAGATGAGTCAGACAGGCAACTGGAAATTAGAACACTGGCCGGTGAAGGCTGTGGCGTGATGGAAACCATGGAGGACGGACAAGTACCAGCGGGTCCCACTGCACGCCGCCGTGCCGGCAGAGATGGGGCCAAGGGGTGCCAGAGCCTAGGGCTTTTCAAGAGAAGATGAAAATCTGCATTTTACATTAAATTCTTTGTTTTTGTAAACTGTTGGCAAGTATTTCAAATGAAAGGAAAAATAAACTCTCTGTAGGTTAAACCTAGGGTGACTATAGTAAGATGAAGCCTCAAACTCAAAGGTCAGACCAGGTTTTAGGGCATCCTGAATGTCTGTTGAGAGGACTTTGGGGGCATATTCAACACTAAATGTGCAAAATTATATGCAAACTAGCATGGTTCAATTTGGGGGGTAACAGAACTGTCGCACTGGGGTTAGATGTGTTCATTCATTTATGGTATACAAGCATTGCTTCTTGAATTTCTTTATGGTTTCCCCAAAGAGTTGATTTACAGGCTTCAAATGAGCAGATTCCTTTCACTTCTCAGGCTTAGCCCTGTGACAGAATAAGATGAGTCATAGCTGGTCCCTCAGCGGTGGGGGAGGGATAAATAAGGAGGTTGGAATTAACATAGACACACAAATATATTCATATATGTATAATAGATACTCACAAAGGACCTACTGTATAACATGTGGACCTCTGCTCAGAATTCTGTAATAACCTACATGGGAAAAGATTCTGAAAAAGAATAGATATCCGCACATGTGGGAATCCCTGGTGGCTCAGCGGTAAAGAACCCGCATGCCAAGCAGAAGATGAGGGTTCGATCCATGGGTCGGGAAGATCCCTTGGGGAAGGAAATAACAACCCACTTCCAGTATGCTTGCCTGGGAGATCCCATGGACAGAGGAGCCTGGTGGGCTGCAGTCCTTGGGGTCGCAAAAAGAGCTGGACACAACCGAGTGACTAAACAATGACAACATATGCGTCTGTGTAGCTGAATCACTATAATATATGTACAGCTAAATCACACTGTCACGTCAAAAATACCCCAATATCAAATGCAACTTTTAAGAAAAGAGTAAGAAAAACCAGGAAAACAAAAGAAGCAGGAAGGCGGCTCAACCAGGCAGGTAACTTGATCATGCAAAGGATTAAACACCTAATGGTGTGACTTTGAGGGTACGTGCTGGAGGATTTGGACGATGAAAAAAGTGGAAGTAGCTTGGCAAGGCTTCAGGGTAGAAGTGGGGTGGTGGGGACAGTGGGACAAAGCATGAAACCCAGGTGAGGAGAGCCACTTCACGCTCTTGCCTTTTCTTTTAACTAATTCTGTACGTGTGGCTTGGGTCCCGACCTCAAGGCTCAGTCCCCTGCTGGCCACTGGGGATAAAGGACAGAGAGGCCCTAAAGATGAGGAGGATGAACCTAGGTTCAAAGTAGCTTAAGACTCAGGCAGACTAGTATGAATCTTGTCACTGTCATTAATTACTTGATCTTGAAGGAATTTCTTAGCCTCTTCAAGTCCTAGTCTCCATATGTGTAAAATGGGGACAGTAATTCCATCAATCACATAGGTTTGTTGTGAGATTAGCAAAGAATGTTTGTGTAGACCAGTCAGCACAGTGCCTGCCACATAGTAGGGTCTTCAGAAAAAATAGCAATTACTACATCTACGTATAAATTCTCCAATAGAAGAATGTAGAAGATACAGCTTACCCAAAGCGGGGAATTATTGAATATGTCCTATCTCTTTCTTTTACTTTTTTCTTTCACAGCATACACTACAATTTGAAATTATGTTTCCCAGCACCTATGCATATATTAGGTGCCTAAAAGTAACATTTTTGAGCACTCATTTGTGCGGGCTCTAATCCATTCTGGTGCATCATCTTATCTAATCCATTGCAGCAGTTTTATAGATTATTGCTATCATTTTTCCCAATATAAAAATACGGTTCCCAAGGCATACAGAGGTCAAGTCACTTGGTCAAGTTCACAAGACAGGTAAGAGGTAGAATCAGCGTTGAGATGGTCTCTGGGCCGTGTTCCAGCTGTGCTGCCATCCAATGCCAATGAAGTATGTGTGGAATAAATGCATCAATGAATGGATAATGAAAAAATAAAAGGTTCACCGAGCAGGGACCACTTTAATAGGAGAGGAGGGTGAATAGGAGTTTGCAGGTAAGCAAGGGACCAAAGGGCCAATGCCTGCCAGCATGAAATGAGATTGTAGCTACAGGCAGATTGAGTATAGCAAACAAATTGTGTGTGTGTGTTTGACAGAGACACAGAGAGACGGAAACAGATAGAAAGAGATGGAGAGGCAGAGAGAGAGAACGTTGTAATGAGCTTGGGCATTACCCCACTGACTGTCCAGAAAACCCTGAAGGGAAAACATGGGCAAGGTTACTTCCTTTCCTATAATCAACCTTCGGCTTGTAATAAGAATGGAGAATTGTGGATGTGTGAACAGTACATTTCCGAGCTTGGAATCTTTAGGTATTCACAGGAAGAAATATTTCCAATGACCGTTTGGAGCAGTCTATAAGAAATAATGAGAGCCAAACTCCACCTTGTTCAGAAAGGGATTCCCGAAATGGACTGCTGAGCTTTTCCCAGTTTCCATCGCTGTAGGACTGCACCAGCCTGCACTGGGCTTACTGTAACTCTCCAACCGACCCAGCCTCGTAAACACAGACTTGGGCGGGCACAGAACTCCTGGGCCGCCTGGAGTTGGGGATTTAAACACAGGCACCGGTTAGGTTTTGCAGCGGCCATCATTCCAAGACATAAATCAAGCCAAATTTGTTTGAAATCCTGTCTGTAGAAGGTTGTGTGTTTTGACAAACCTTGCAGCAAATTTGGTCCAGCTTTTGGATTTGTAATGAAACCTGAAACCAAGCGGGCTGGCCTGCCCTGGGGTCCTCTGGAAGGAAGCCTTCCAAGCAGCCTTAGAGTATGTAAGGCCGTCCCTAATCTCATCCTGGCGAGAGACAGTTACTGTATTGGGTTGCAATGTAAGTTTGAGGTGGACTCTGCAAACATTTCATGCAGTTATGGAGAAGGACAAATCAAGACCGCAATTTGGAGGCATTTTGATGCCTGAGTATTCTTAAGAGTGTAAATTGCAGAATTAGCAATACCTTATTCCCTGTTGGCTAGTGACTTGCAGATAGCCCAAGCCATGGTTGGGGCAGAAAGTTAATTAACCTGCTTATTAAAAAGAAGAAATGTCTCATTTGCATGCATTTACATTCAAGTCTTACATGCATCACGCTTTTTGGTGGTCTCTGCTTTCTTTCTTTAATACCACTGACCTAGCTAGATACTGGCTCAAAACATTTACATTTTCTGCACTTTTATATCTGGGCTTTGTTTAAGGGGTAGAGGTCTGGTTATCATTGGTTCCAGCAGAATTTGATTGTCATATAGATCATTTCATCTCTGTAGACATCCTTTCCCCTCCCGTGGGTGGTGCAGGCTTTCTTCCAGTTATCATATACCATGATTGAGAAAAGATTCATGGACATAACCCATCTCAGAAAATAAAGGCCTTGTCTCCATCAGAGTTGGGCATGCTATTTGGGGATAAACCATTCAATTATTCGCAATTTCCTACTCAACTGAATTTTCCATGGACATTTTTTGCAGGAGTTTTCTCTGTCTTGCTTTCCAATCTTACTTGGAGGTCTGCTTTGGGAGATTTTGTTTCCTTTATTCCATCTCCCAGGGAAAGAAGACCAACGCCCCATGGGTGTTTCTTGGGCATGCCACATTCCAAACAATCATTATTTTCAACCTGAAAATGTTTCAGTGACTTGAATCTAGGCCTCCTTAAACCGGCCTGAGTGAAGCTTTGGGAGAAGGAGAGGGAGTGGGCTGGGGAGAAGGGTGACAGACAAGGGAGTAGAGGGCTCCGAGGGAGAAACTGAAATGCAAAGACTCCACCAAGCTCTCAAACAGCAAGGAAACCCAAAACTACCGGGGGGAGCTTGGTGTAGAGGGAAACCTGCCGGGACTGAACCACCAGCTCAGCCCTCCGGGAAGGGACATCCCCGCGTTTGGTAGCTAGCCATCACCTCTCTGATCCATGACAATGGTTGTGGTTGTCGGGGGCTGAGAGGCTCAGCTGGGAGCGGTTAAACCGCCTAGATGCTAACAAGCTCAGCAATCAGGTTGTGAAGGGTCCTGGCTGGAGGGGAAAGGGAAAAATAAAATCCCACCAAACCTTAGACCTCTGTCAGACTGCGAGGAGAAGGATATTTCTGAACTAGTCTACGGTGCGGACAGGAAATGACCTCTCCACAAACTGCTTCTTTAAAAACAAGCAGTGATGCCTAAAGCCATCCGGCTCCCCTCGCCCTCCCTCCCTTCCTCTCTCCCAGCCTCCCTCCCTCTCCGAAGCGCCGGCTCTCTCCCTCCCTCCCCGCCCTCCTCCCTCCTCCCTCCTCCCTGCTCCCCGCTCCCCGGTCTCTCTCGCTGTACAGGCTCCCACGGCAGTTCCCAGCCACTGCGTTCAGCCTGCCTGCCTGCCTCTGTGTGTGAGTGTGTGTGTGCGTGCGTGTGTGTGTCTGCGCGCGCGCGCGTGTGTGCGAGCGTGTGCGTGCGGCTACTTTGTAGTGGGAAGAACACAGCCCATGTGCTCTGCATGGACGTTACTGATACTCTGTTTGGCTTGATTTTCGACAAGCAGGCAAGATGTCCAGCACACCACATGACCCCTTCTATTCTTCTCCCTTCGGACCGTTCTATAGGAGACACACACCCTACATGGTACAACCAGAGTACCGAATCTATGAGATGAACAAGAGGCTGCAGTCCCGCACAGAGGTAAGGACTTCAACCTTGGGTGTGTGTTGGTGTCTTTTTTTTTTTTTCTTCCCCCAAACTGTGCCCGAGCTTTTCCTGCGTGGCTGGCTGCATCCTGCGGGAAGTGTCCCGCTAGATCCTACCGCGTACGTGGAAATGAGCGCCAGGATGAAGCCACGAGTTTGAACGCTGGGTTTCTTGCACGGCAACTCTTGGAGGTGGGGACAGGTTCTGCTGGAATCTTGAGATGGACAACCCAGTACTTGATTCGCCTGCCGGGTCTCCAGAAATGCTGCTTTCCCAGAACTCTGGCGTCTTGCAGGCTCCGCGTCGATCCCCTCTTAGTGTTTCTTGAGATAGAGTTCTAAGAGACTCCATGCTCATTGGCATCCAGCAATATATATATATCTAATATATATATTAAAGCAAATCCCAGAGGAAGTGTGCTTTGACCTGCATTTGCTTTTCAAAGTCATCAGGATTGAGGTGAAAAGGGCGGACGAGCCACCCCTGGTACTTTTCAGAACTGGCCCTGGAGGGTCCTGGTTGTCTATTTCCCTGTTAAATTCAGAAACCACTTGCTTGGGGCAAGGGGTTCTTGACTTTCTCCCAGGGAGGGTGGGGGTGTCTCCTGGGGCTCTCCCTTCCACCAGAGCTGGCTCAGAAATTAAATCATCTTGAGTTTTAGGCAAATTTTGTGATCTGGTGCCTGATAGAGGAGACTCACCTCCTTGCAAGCAACTCTGGGAGCCAGGGGAGACAGGACTTTGAGAACTTTGTAAATGCGAAAACTCCAGACCGCCTCCTGCAATTTAAATATTTAATGCCCGCTGACTTTTCCTCAATGCTGGCTGAGCTGACAAGTCCTACAGCTGGGCTGTCCCTTTTCCTTTAAGTTGGGGCTTTGTGTTGAAGTGTTCTGAGAAGGAGTTTGTCACAGAGTCACTTTAGAAAGTAGAAATCGCTGGGAATTTTGTCCTCTCTGCAGAATATGGATACCCGGAGGGTCGGAGGGTCGCTGGCAAAGAGCTTTCAGGGACTAGCATTGGTAAAATTTTAGGTTGAAGATTGACTTTCAGTTCCAAAGAAGGACTCAGTTAAGGTTGTATGATAAAATAAAATACACTTGCTTGAACTGTCAATAGAGCCATGGAGAATTCCTGATGTTTAATGTATGTAATGTAGCTAACAAGATGTGACCCGCTTTCTGACTGGCTAACTGCTGGACTAGAGCTGAATTTTTTTTAAAAAAAGTAGCTGAACTGTCTTTATCACTGCTGTTTTCTTTCTATGTTAATACATCATAGATGTTACAGATACTTGATACTATTGCTCTCCCCAAGAGCCAGTAGCTTTGACAGAAGTGAAGACGCTTGTGCAAAGGGTGGTGAGCCTTTGGATGTAAATGATATATGTGTGCTGTTGACTATGTGTGTTACAGTTTGTATATTTCAATGTCATTCCAATCTTTGCAACTGTGTATTGGAATCTTCAACTCTTACCCAAACTATTGATTGTCACGGCCTGCTTTCTGAATTAAGAGAATAGAGAATGTCTTCTAGTTCAGGCACACGTAGAGCAACACAGATTTGGGGTAAAAAATGTCTTAAGTATGATTAGTTTTTTTTTTTTTTTTTAAAGAGACCAGGGGCCTTGACGGATCGATTGTTGAAGGATTTAAAAACAACCCGTGTCCATCTTATATCTTAGAAAGTTTTTGTGGAGTTGGAGGAGGAGGTTTTCCTCCCAACCTTCTCTGTTAGGGGAGCAGGCAGCTTTCTCAGACATCCGGGTTCTCCTGTGTCCCTTAATTATCACCTGGCCAGTTCTGAGCTAGAATACTCATCAGGAAGACTTCTCCACCCTGGTCCTCATAAAAATCTGTGGGATGCAATAAGGTGCCCACGTTTGTTTCACATTTGAGAGAGAACCTTTGAAAGCCCCTCATTCATGCCATCTTTCTTTAAAAATGGCACATTATCTTTTGTGAGAGCTAAACTCAGGAATTCCTAACTTTTGGATCCTGGGGTATTACTTTTAAGTAGAAATGCTGCTTCATAGCTCGATAAACTAGAAAAGGAAATCTTGCTATGACAGATCTTAAAGATGTTTTAAAACCTCTCTGGCTGACAAAAAAGCACGAAAAATTGTTTCTAGAACTGAATGTTCTAGAGCCTACCTTAAACATTTCTTCCCTTAATTAGATTTTTTAAGTAATTATCCAAATAATTACTCTGACGCTTCCGTTTTGCTTTGCCAAGCAGTAAAGGATGTCATGAACCCGAGGCCATAAGTTTGCTTTCATTTCATAATGAAAAAAAAAAGAGAGAATCAAAAAAGTACTCCTGAGATACATAAATCTTAACATTCATTATTAGATTGATCAAAGTTTATAACGGAAAAAAAAAGTGTTTAGAAAAGAATAACTTTTCTTGGAAAAGTTACATTGTGCCTTTACCAAGGATGATTACTTATGATGAAATTATTCTGAACCCTAGGGAGAGATGGGTGGGAATAAAGTACAGTAACATCCAGCAAGAGTTATCAGTTTATAATCACATGCAAAAATCAAATAGATGGTTGCCGGATCACTTTTAGAATGTAACCTGTGCATCCATCCATTTTGGGCAAGAGAGGCTGACCCTGTTTCTTTCTCTCTTCTGGTTCCTGCTTCTGTATTACTTGGTGTTATTTCATCGACTCCTTACACATGTACACACGCACTTACACTCACACACACACATCTAGGTAACACCCTCGACTCTCCATTCCTTTTTGAATGTGCACTTGCCTAGAAAGAAATTGTAGCGCATCCTGTTTGCGATGAAAAAAATTGTAACAAAGTTTGCAGAAATTTCCTGGAAACTTCCTTCTTTATGGAAGGGAAAGAAAGTCGTGAAGAAGAAGCATGGTGCCTACCTACCTTCCTGCCTTTGTGGCCCCCCAGAACATTCTCTTCTGGGATTGATGCACTTCTTACAATTAAATCCAGTCAGAGCCCTTCAGGAGCTGGGCAGTCTTAAAGAACCCAAGACTGGGAGTTAATCCTGTCCCAAACTTGTTTCTTCACTTACTAACTTGTTGGCATGGATCTTGTTTCCTCATCAGCAAATTCCCTGCAAGGCCCCTTTAATTTGAAAATCCAGATTCTTTCGAAGTCCAGGGTTTGGTTTCCCTTAGTATGAACAAAGTGTTGTGAACCAAAGTAATGAGCAAAGACATTATTTCTTGGCTCAAGATATTTAGTTCAAAATCGCAAATGGTAATGTAAAAACAGAATCATAATGGAGAAAATATTGCAGAGAGAGACCCTGGCAGTCTTGTTTAAGGCCAGCGCTGGAAGCAAGCAGTTGCTGGGACAAAGTAGATGGTCAATAAACATCTGTGAACACGTGATCATGAATCAGTAAATGACAGAGGAGAGAGAGTTTAGCTCTCTCATTGATTCTTTACCTTCTGAGCCACTAGGGAAGCCCAGTGCCATTGAAATTGGCATCATTCCTGAGAAGCACAATTCTGATGCCTTTGGGGGTGCTGGTACCTCCTGAAGCTGCTTTAGGAACCATCTTCCGAGTGCCCTAAAACTGCTCATCTCCACCTCTCCACATTTATTTCATCATGAGCCAATTTAAATCCGTAATCTCTGTGGCCAAGGAAAGCAAGTGTCTAAGAAATTATGGGACCTCATTTCTTTTTAAAGGAAAAGGAATGCTTTACAAAGCAAACCAACACAACATAAATATGTTTTCAGTGCTGCCAGCTATTCTGGGAAATAAAAATTTCTTTGCAACACCAGAATCTCAGTGGAATTTCATAAAGAAATGCATGGATGTTTCCCCCTCTTTTTAGCTGAAATTAAGAGAAACTCTTGGAGCTTTTCCTCGATGTTGATCTGTATCCTGGCCAGTAGGAAGAGGGCTATGCTGTGTTCCATTGTGTATGTTACCATGAATTGACCTGAGGTCTTCGCAAATTCATTTACTATTTGAACGATCTTGCTGTCTCAAATGTATTTTTGGAAGAACAGAACTGCATAATTTTTTGTTTAACGCTGCACAAAGAGTATAATCAGATAGGACATAAAACTATGTCCTAAAGATTTCAGAATTTGTTCTGTAACAAGCTTCAATAATAATAGAAGAAGCAGTGTTATTTTCATTTCCTGAGGTCTGTGCTACGAGATAAAAAAAAAATATGTATAGGTAAAATATAAGATCATCATAGTGACCTTCATTTTTAGTGAAAGGATTTCAGTAATGTCAGATTTTGATAGAATTTAAGGAACTTTATCAAGTTATAAAAATTTTGGTTACTGTAGGTAACTTTTCTATATCTTACTTCCTCATTCAAAGACCAAAAATGTCTCTGTTCCAATGAAGAGGTTTCTAAGTATATGGTTTTTTCTCATGTTGGCAGTCTGCTGATTTTGGTAAAACACCCACAAATACCAGGAAAGTGTGGGTACCATGATGTGTTTCTTTTGTTTTGAGGGCTCTTCCCCTTGGATCAGTATTACACATTCCACTCCCAAAGAGAAAACTGTGATTACAGTGGGAAGCCACCGTGCACACAAGGGTTTTCTTAGAATTACGGTTTTTAGTTTTACAGGATTTAATATAAACGTCGAAAATATTTGAAGACCTTGAAATTTAAATCTGCTGCTTTAGCCCCGCCTCAGTTCAACTCTCCAGCTCCTCAGGGAGGGGGTGGAGGGGGGTGGGGGGCTCTCTGTCTTTTCTTTCAGCTACATTTTTATATACTTTAGTCACAGGGTTTCCCTTGTAACATCATGTTTATTCATGGGCTAGCTGAGTCTCGTTGATGTTCAGATGGAGCCTAGTTAAAATGAGATTAGGTATTTTGGATAGGTGGGAAAAAAAAAAAAAGAAAACTGCTTTGTGATAAACTTGGATTTTTCTCTTTTTTTTTTTTTTCCTTAGAAATTTAGAAAGAAAAATGGTGCTGTTACTCTGAGGCATATGAATGATTTTCAGTGTTAAGCACAGAACTTTCCAAGTTTTTCGAAGGGGGGTGGTTAGGAGTGAGGGTCAGGCGGTGGGTTAGCAGTGGTAAGGAAAGCTATTTTGAAAATGTTAAATGAAACCAAAAGTGAATTTTTTTTAAAAAATGAGAACTTCCAACCTCTCTTATTTTTCAAGATCTCTACATGGCCTCAGAAAACAAATTGCAGGACTCTTGTACCGATTTTATTTTCCTGAAGTCTTTTTAAATTTTTTTTTCCATTTTCTTTCTATGGGAACTGTTTTTAATTAAAAATTGCTGCAAACTAACTATTCCTAGGAAGCCAGGAAGAAGAAAAAAATCTCTCAACAAGAATTCAACAAAGATTCTTATCAGCCTAAAATCAATGCATGCTTAAATCTCTCCCCTTTTGGTGTGTAAATTATGATATAGGATTTAAACAGTATGCATTCTTTAAGCATTTAGCTTTTTCTTTGGGTTTCAGAAAGAAATTAATTTAAATTGTATGGAGATAGGGCTATAAATCTCCTTTTATTACATTTGTCCACATTAACTCATTTTCATGTGGAACACAGAGCACCCCCTTTCTGAGCAAGCAAACAAAACATAAAACAAACAATGCCAGATATTCTCAAGAACAAGATTCATAAACTTACTTATTTGGATTCAATTGGTCAGTCTCTAAATATAATTGATCTGGAAAAACAATCTCTTTTTGAAGGTAGCAGGAAACGGGGCTTTAAAAACATTTTCAGCTAAGGTAGATATTACATATACCTTTGTGATTTCCTAAACAAGCTATTTTCCTCTTTCCTTTTTCTTCTTCCTTCCTCTTTCTTTCTTCTCTTTCCTTCCTCCCTCCCTCCCTCTCTTCCTTTATTTCTTTTTCTTTCCTTTTTTCTTACAAATCTGAGCTTAGATTTTCTTTTTACATTTAAATTCTTACTGCATGCATCTGAACACAGGCAACTATTAATACCTGAGACAAACTCCAGCCATTCCTTCAATAATTTTCATACTTCAGGCAATGACAGTATCAATGTCTGGAAATGCAAAGACTTTTATGACATTTTCTGTGTTTAGAAGCTTGCCATTTGTTAACAAAGGGCAGAAAACAAAACCAGCTCTTACAGTGAAGCCCCTGTGAGATGGTTGGATGGCATCACCGAGTTTGAATAGGCTCTAGGACTTGGTGATGGACAGGGAAGCCTGGTGTGCTGCAGTCCATGGGGTCACAAAGAGTTGGACATGACGTAGCGACTGAACTGAACTGAACTGTTGAGTTAATACACTGTGCCTTTGACTACTGAAAGAGGCACACCTTTCTGAAAAGTGGTCATGATGATAGTAACTAATATCTATGGAGGGTTCCCTATCTGAGGGCCAAAGTGTTTAGTGCTTTCTATAGGTCAGCTCACGTCACCCTCATAATTGCCACCTGAAATTGGTACTCCTAACCTCTGCAGCCTTACTGATGAGGAAACTAAGGCTTATGTAAATTGTCTAAGATTACACAGATGGTAGTTTCGTTTTAGAAGTTATTCTCTTAACCACAGCACTTCTCTGAGATAAGAAATACTACCGAGGATTCTAGTTTCGCCTGTGGAAATGTGTTGGTTGAATACCTACAATTTTTCCTGGGATAGATTGACTTTGGTAGTGGCTGGAAAGTTGACCCCATCTACCTAATCTGGTTGGACTATTTGCCTCTGAAATGTCTAACTCATTTCAATAGGGACCATGTGAAATTCCAAAGGATGGAATCAGAACTGAAGCATATACCTTGGTTATCAAAAAAGAGACTGCAATCACATCCATCTGCTGAAGAGTGGATAATTTCAGTATTCACTGAAGTGATCTTATCTAAAGAGTCACTGGAATTGTTGTGGAATACTATGGATAGTTATCTAAGTTTAATTTTTTTTCAACTTAAAATATTTAGGTTTCCATTTCAGTGCTTGACTTGTCTCAGGCCTGCTCTGTGGGAGACAGTGTTTTAATTATTTTAAACGTCAGTGGGATGAGTAGAAAAACTATCCCAACTTTGGTGGGATACAAGATTAGGAGAGTAAATTAGAATCTGGCATGATATTGGCTTCCTTTGCAGGTAATCAATTAGGAGAAAGAAAGAAAGGCAAAGAGGGAAGAGCCCTTCCGACTTGTATTGGTTTCTCATTGTCCTAGTTTGATGCTAAGAGACAGTCTGTCCACATGAGGTTTCCTCGTGGGACACAAGGTTTCTCTCCTAACCCTGCAGCCTCCAATAGCTCCCTGTGAGGCGACTGTGTTTACAGGAAACGCCTGCCCATAACTGGAGATAAGATGGATCTCTTCCTGTGATGCACTCCCCAGCCCCAGATGCCTGTGCTCTGGGTCTCCTTTAACGAATAAGGAAGCTGAGGCTCAGAGAGGTGAAGACCAAGTCCATGCAGGCGTCTCCAGGGTCTGCTGGTGAAGCTTCCTACTCCCTGATGGAGCCCTGAGAGCCACCCCTTGCCCTCACTTCACTGACACTTTTTTGATCTTGTTGTTGCTTAGTCACTCGGTTATGTCCGACTCTTTATGACCCCATGGACTGCAGCACTCCAGGCTTCCCTGTTCTTAACTATCACCCGGAGTTTGCTCAAGTCTGTTGAGTCGGTGATACCATCCAACCATCTCATCCTCTGTCATCCCCTTCTCCTCCTGCCTTCAGTCTTGCCCAGCATCAGGATCTCTTCCAATGAGTCAGCTCTTCACAGGAGCTGGTCATGGTCTTGGAGCTTCAGCGTCAGCATCGGTCTTTCCAATGAATATTCTGGGTTCATTTCCTTTAGGGTTGACTGGTTTAGTCTCCTTGCAGTCCAAGGGACTCTCAAAAGTCTTCTCCAGCACCACTGTGAACCAATCTACTTTGAAGTTTCAGCCTTCCAATTAAAAGCAATGCTGAGCATTAAAGATGTAGTTGTTGTTCAGTCACTCAGTCGTTTCTGACTCTTTGCCACCCCATGGACTGCATCACACCAGGCTTCCCTGTCCTTCACTATCTTTCAGAGTCTGTCCAAACTCACGTCCACTGAATCAATGATGCTATCCAACCGTCTCATCCTCTGTTGTAGATCCCTCTGAAGAAGGGGAACCACCCCTGTTCTGGGGACAACACAGGTCCCCACGCTCTCTTTTGAATTTGAATAATCTCCTAACTCTCCTCTCTGCTCCCTCTTCCTAACGCATAATCTGTTTTCCCATAAGCAGCCAAGGTGATATTTTTGAAGCAGAAATCAGAGCATATCACTCTCCAGCTCCCCTCCCACTAGAATAAGCTTTAGAATCCATGCTTTTGCTTGAAGACTCTGTTGACCTGCTGCTTTCTGATGGATGTTCAGCAAATTCCAGCCAAAAGAGACTTATTTGGATCCATTAACATGCCAAGCTTGTCTGTACCTCAACACCCTTGCCCATAGCAGGAGAACACATATACAGATTCCTTGAAAACACTTATAAGTATTGTTGTTGCTGTTGTTCAGTCACTCAGTCATGTCCGACTCTCTGTGACCCCATGGACTGCAGCACGCCAGGCCTCCCTGTCCATCACCAACTCCCAGAGTTTACTCAAACTCATGTCCATTGAGTCAATGATGCCATCCAACCATCTCTTCCTCTGCTGCCCCTTCTCCTTCTGCCCTCGATCTTTCCCAGCACCAGGGTCTTGTCCAATGAGTTGACTCTTCGCAGCAGGTGGCCAAAGTACTAGAGCTTCAGCTTCAGTATCAGTCCTTTCAATGACTATTCAGGGTTGATTTCCTTTTGGACTGACTGGTTTGATCTCCTTGCTGTCCAAGGGACTCAAAAGAGTCTTCTCTAGCACCACAGTTCAAAAGCATCAGTTCTTCGGCACTCAGCCTTCTTTACAGTCCAACTCTCACATCCATACATGACTACTGGAAAAAACATAGCTTTGACAATATGGACCTTTGTAAGCAAAGTGATGTCTCTGCTTTTTAATATGCTATCTATGTTTGTTATAGCTTTTTTCCTAAGGAGCAAGCATCTTTTAATTTTATGGCTGCAGTCAACCATCTGCAGTGATTTGGGAGCCCAAGAAAATAAAGTCCGTCACTGTTTCCATTTTTTCCCATCTGTTTGCCATGAAGTGATGGGACCAGATGCCATGATCTAGTTTTTTGAATGTGTGAGTATTGGGAAATCTAAATGAATTGGAATTTGGCATGGTGTTGGCCTGATTTGCAGGTAATTGATTCAGTGTCCCAACGAAAGTAATGACCATGAAGGATGAGATTCCTAGCACTTAGTAGGGCCTTTTCTGATCAACCCCTGCCTGTCACGGAGAGACTCCCTTAATCAGCTCAGTCAAAATTACCCCTTGCCACACACACAACCTCACTCACTTTCTATCACATGCCCTGATCACTTTTTATGAAGGAATCATAGCAAGCTGGTATTTTCTTGCTTGTAGGTTATTTAAGTGTATGCTTATCCTCAATAGAATGTATACCATGTGAGGACAAATGGCTCAGCCATCTCCTTTACAATTGTCTGCCCAAAGCCACATTGTTTATAGTTGATATGCAAAATTTATCTGTTGAATAAAGATAATTATGTTGTGCTTTTGAACTGTGGTGCTAGAGAAGACTCTTGAGAATCCCTTGGACAGCAAAGAGATCCAACCAGTCAGTCCAAAAGGAAATCAACCCTGAATATTCATTGCAAGGACTGATGCTGAAGCTCCAATACTTTGGTCACCTGATGCAAAGAGCCAAGTCTTTGGGAAAAACCCCTGATGCTGGGGAAGACTGAAGGCAGGAGGAGAAGGGGAGGACAGAGGATGAGATTGTTGGATGGCATCACCGACTCAATGAATGTGAGTTTGAGCAAGTTCTGGGAGATGGTGAAGGACAGGGAAGCATGGTGGGCTGCAGTCCATGGGTCACAAAGAACTGGACATGACTGAGTGACTGGACAATGACAACAAGTACTTTCTACACTGACACTGGATTTTACCTTGAATCTTCCCAGTGATCATCTGTAGCTCCAGTTGGAAAAGAATCTATGAACCTAATACCTGGTTGAGAATTCGCAGAATGTTCTGCTATATCTGCTGGGGGAAAAAAAAAGAGCCTGAAAAGAATTTCTTCTGTGAAGGCAGGCAGTGTTGAGCTGAGAACTTTGCCCTCTGGGTGGTGTGAATCTGTTGGGAATCTCCCGACTTCTGATGAAAAACATTTATACTTTTCTCATTTGGTGTTTCTACCATTTCCTCTCCTTGGATCTACCGGAGGCTCATGGCCATGAATTATGATGTGAATTGTGATGATACCTTACACTTCCTGGAGCACTTTGAGTCTTGAGAAAGTGCTTTCGGGGCCACGAAAGCTTATTTCAAGTGTTTATCGTAACAGAAAATATGAGAAGATATTAGTCTATGTTGTGTGTGCGCTCAGTCATGTCCAACTCTTTGTGACCCCATGGACTGTAGCCCGCCAGGCTCCTCTGTCCACGGGATTTTCTAGGTAAGAATCCTGGAGTGGGTTGCTGGTTCCTCCTCCAGGAAACTGACCCAGGGATTGAACCTGTGTCACTTGCGTTTCCTGCTTGGCAGGCAGATTCTTTACCACTGAGCCTCACTACGACTTGTGTGAGGTGTTTGGGTGTGTTTGCTTGCCACGTGGGCATGTGTATGAGACAGAGTCAAAGAGAGAGACCGAGACAGAGGGAGATATACTGACTCCAATCAGATTGTGTTTGGTACTTATGAAACTTCTGCTTAGGAAACATCCACAACGTTTTCTTTAGTGTTTTTTTTTTTTTCTTCCCCCTTTTGGTGTGAAAAGAGTAGCATGCATGGAATGTAAAGATCCGAACTGAAGAATGACTTATAATAAATCAGATATTGAGCGAAACCCTGGCTCTCCCTCTTGTTTGCTGTGTGATCTCAGCGAGGTCATTTAACTGTTCTGAACCCTTGTTTTCCTAGCCTGAGTTTTAAGTTGTCGGGTGAATGGCTAACGTGTGAAAAATGCCTGGTATACAGTAAGTGCTCAAGAAGCGGGAACTGTGATGATGACGGTGAGTTGGAGGATGGTGATGATGATTATGCTGCCCTGATTCTCTGTCCCATTTGCAAAATGAGTCATATAAGTCATGCAAAACTTTGACTTCCTAATAGTGTTTTGATTTACTTCTATTTCGTTAATGTAGAGTTGATTTACAGACTGTGTTAGTTTCAGGTATCCAGGAAAGGGGTTCAGTTATATCTATGTATCTATATCTATTTGTGCTCATGCTCAGCCACTAAATCATGCCGGAGTTTTTGTCACCCTCTGGACTCTAACCACTCCCCTGCCCCAAGGCTCCTCTGTCTGTGGGATTTCCCAGGCAAGAATACTGGAGTGAGTTGTCATGTCCTTCTCCAGGAGATCTTCCCAACTTAGGGAGTGAACCCATGTCTCCTGTGTTGGCAGGCAGGTTGTTTACCACTGAGCCACCTGGGAAGCATTTATATCTATTATCCATCTATCTATCCTTTTTCATATTCTTTTCCTTTATAAGTTATAACAAGGTATTGAATACAGCTCACTGTGAAAGTGAAAGTTGCTCAGTCATGTCCGACTCTTTGTGACCCCATGGTCTATACAGACCACGGAATTCTCCAGGCCAGAATTCTGCTATTGTTCACTGTGCTATATGGTAAATCTTTGTTGTTAATCTATGTTTTGTATGATGGTGTGTATCTGTTAATCCTATACTCCTTGCCCTCCCCTGTCCCCTCTGGTGGCCATAAGGTATCTTTAAAAATATGTCTTACGTGGCTTACATAAGCATATTTCAATTTAATAAATGAAACTTGCAGTAACATGTAGGATTCGTGTGCTTGGCGTTCTTATAACACGTAATAGTACCATCAGGGCGCTCTACCATCATTCACTAGTGAGAATTATCACACAGTTTCTTGTGGCCATGATTACCCTCAAAGTCTGGGTTATAAGTATGTCTTAGACATACCAAGGGCTTCCCTGGTGGCTCAGAGGGTAAAGCATCTGCCGGCAATGCGGGAGACCTGGGTTTGACACCCTGAGTGTCAAGATTAAGAAATGGCCACTGCATGGGACACACATGACTCCGTCCTGTTGGGAAACAATCTGTGTTCAGGGTTTGCTCTAGCTGGGAACTCAGGGGGGGACAACAGGACACAGAACTGTTCCCCCTCAGCAGTGCCTCTGCAGGGCCGTCTCAGCAGGGGCCCCAGGGAGGGCTGGAGAGCGCTTTGTCTAAAGAGGCACCCGTCTCCAGATGCACCCTGGCCCGACTTATGCCAGGGAGCTGTGTCAGGCCCCAGGCGAAGCCTCTGGCCCCACCCACGTGTCTGGACTGGTAACAGCCCGGCCAGCTGATCCACCGGGACACGTTATGGCTTCCTCCTTCACGTGTACACGGGTGGACATGGCGATGCTCCAGACAGCATCTAAAAGATCCCATGTGTGGGCATCTTCCTGGCCAGGGGGGTCCTGGTGATGGGAAGTAAAGCTGACTGCTTCTGCTTTCCTTGTGTGACTGCATGTTGTCATGTGCTGATTTGTCTCATCAATTTTCAGGGTCCAATCTCCCTGACTTTTCCTACTGAATTCCTTAATGTACACATACCTTCCTATACTTCATTTCACTGACTAGGTTGCCTGTGATTTTTATGTAGAATTCCACATCAATAATCATTTGTAATCAACTTTCGAGAGAAATAGCTTGTATAGCTCGAATATTAGTGAGTAAAACTGGCTCAGTTGTGTCCAACCCTTTGCCACCCCAAGGACTGTTGCCTGCCAGGCTCCTCTGTCCATGGGATTCTCCAGGCAAGAATACTGGAGTGGGAAGACATTCCCTTCTCCAACAGATCTTCCTGACCCAGGGATCAAACCTGGGTTTCCCTGCATTGCAGGCAGATTTTTAACCAGCTGAGCTCACCAGGGAAGTCCAGCTCAAACTAACATTGTTTTGAATTCTAATTATATATATATGAAATAGAATGTAATTTGAATTTATATTTGTTTTATATTTTTTATAAATAGATCTTCAATTTTTTATTCCAATTTCTCTTGGTTATCTATTGACCTTATTTATTGGGGTTAAGGGCAAATTTTTATTGTATTTATTTTTATTTTATTTTGGGCTGTACTAGGCAGCACTGCAGGATCTTTATTCCCACACCAGGGATCTGAGTCCTGCAACGAAAAGATGTGGATTCTTAACCAATGAACCTCTCTTTGGGGAAGTCTCTATGTGTTATTTTCTGTTAAGAGAGTGGTGCTTGTTAAATTTTGCTTCTGAATATGGGTCATTTCTCAGGACTCATTGGGATTTGATCTTGAGACTCAAAATCTGTGTAGATAAGCAAAAGTTAAACTAATAAACAAGGCTAACTATTTGGCAGCACACACACACACACACACACACACACACACACACACTCACACACATACACACACCCACAACTCTATGCCTTATAACACTGGCCATGATTATCCTACAGTTGGCTGAAACTTCTGCTTGAAATTGGCACTAAGCAGTTGGTGCCTATCACCTGCCTTTGAAAGGTTCTTAAACAGAACAGTAGATGGAGACTATGCCTTCTCAGTTAGCCGAATCCCAGAATTTCAGAGCTGGAATTAGATCTGAGTGATGGTCTAGACCGAACGTCTGACTGTGGAGATTGTGGACTTTCTAAAACCAGATGCAGGCTGTGCTTACCTGAACTGTGATGTGCTGAGGATTCAAAAGTGGTCTCCGTTTTCTAAATCATGTCACTGGCCACCCAGGTACCACTCAGGAAGTGGCCGTATCAAACACTCCGACTGGTCACTAAGTTGCACTTCAACTCTATAAACACTTCTGCTTTTCAAATCCCTTTCTTCTTTTCCAGTTTTCCAATTTGTCCAAAAGCATGACACTATTTATGTTGAAAGACACATGACTAAGCTTTATTGCTTTGAAATTAATGACTGTCTTCCTTGCCAATTTATTTAAAATTGAATATGTTTTAAGATATAGATCTACTTTTCCTGATTTTAAGAACTTGGTGCGGGAGTAACAGAATATCTGTAAAGTATAGCAATGTATAAAGAGGTAGATAAAAATTATCTTTAGTTCTGCCATGCAAAAATTGCTGTTAACATTTTAGCATATCAGCCTAGTGCAGACACATATATGCATTAGTCTTTATATGCTTAGGGACATACCAAGCACCCTTTTGAATCCAGCTCTTTTAATTAAAATTATGAGTGTTTCACTGTGTTCTTAAATCTTAAAATATGATTTTGAGTTGTCTGAATTATTTACACAAATGTTTCTGTTTTTAAACTGAACATGAAGACATATTTTAAAAAATTTCTGGCTTCTTTGCACCTTGATTTGAACTCAAGGAAATAGTAGTCTTAATGATCAATCTTGTCCCTAGTAAGATGGAGGGCTTCTGATATAAGGAAGTTAGCCATGATTGTGTTGATTACTACTATGATTTAATACTAGTTAGAAAGCTTGCACCCAGGGCTCCCTGTCTCGTTTTAAGAAAGCTTTTCCCTCCTAGCTTGAGAGCAGATCCTTTTCCCCTTGTTTTTCTTTCTCTTGTATTGAGTCCAAAGGCAGTCAGCACAACCTTGTGCAATGTCTGTAAATCAAAAGATTTTTGCAAAATTCCTACTGAGAAGAGGGAGGTTGAATTCACGTTAAGAGCTAGTGCTGATCTAGAACCAGCAGTTTGGCATACAGCCAGTTAATTTACGATACCGTTTGAAGGGCAAATGTTCAATTCAAGGAGAAAAAGTGATATTTCATATAGTGGGCCATGTTATGAGATGTATGTAATGTTACCTTATTGTCCTCACTGGATCGAAGAGATCCTTGGGGTCATGTATGACCTTGTTCGTGTTTTATCCATCTTGGCAATTGACAGACTTGGTGACCAGTAGCAGCCATTTTTTAAAGGCAGATTTCACAGTGGTCACCATTTTGTGACTAGGTTCTGAGTTATCACTGTTTTTACATGGGTGATAGGCCTTTTACGGGCTTCCCAAGTGGCTCATGTGATAGGGAATCTGCCTGCAATGCAGGAGACCTGGGTTTGATCCCTGGTTTGGGAAGACCCCTTGGAGAAGGAAATGCCTACCCACTCCAGTATTCACGGCTGCATGGACAGAGAAGCCTGGCAGCCCACAGTCCATGGCGTCACAAAGAGTCGGACACAACCGATCAACCAACACACCTGCATTTTACAGATAAGCTTCACAGGCATATGCTCTAGGACAGAGCAGTCAGGGCCTGCCACTAGACCATGTCCCCCGCCATAGCATGAACACTGAATGATTCACTTCTGACTTGTTTCCCTCCTTCCTGTCTGTGTGACCTTGAGTGAGTTAATTCACCCTTCTGTGCTCATGGGTAAGGCGGGATGGTGGTAGAATCTATGTCATTGGGTTTTTATGAGGCTCTGGTGAGGTGACCGTTATATAGTGGTGAGCATAGTGCCTGCGGTCTGTCGGTGTTTATCACTACGATGATGCTGATCTGTTTGGTGGATACTGAAGTCTTCCATATGTGCTATTACTGGTCTGGAGGTGAAGCGGGCAGCATGCCTGACCTGAAAGGGCTGAGTGAAGCCACAGTAGGGATTTGCTGGGCCGGAGGATCTTGGGAGGGATAAATGGGATTTTGCGAATTTGAGAATAGTGGTGAGAAGGCTGTTTTTGGCTGAAGGAAAGGCATAGGCATAGAAAGCAAGTCTCCAAAGGCGATGGTCTGTTTGAGGAAGGGTGCGGATTTGAGCACAGCTAGGGCTTGGTGTACGTGCTGTGTTCAGTCTCTCAGTCGTGTCTGACTCTTTGTGACCCCGTGGATTGCAGCACGCCAGGCACGTCTGTCCATGAAATTTTACAGGCAAGAATACCGGGGCGGGTTGCCATTTCCTTCTGCAGAGAACCTTCCTGACCCCGGGATCCGATGCGCGTCTCTTCTCTCTCCCGCACTGGCAGGCAGATTCTTTACCACCAGTGCCACCTGGGAAGCCCTAGGGTGTGTGTACAAGCGCATCTGTGTGCGTAGCGTGCGGTCGGACCGTGGTAGGATGTAGACCTGCAGAGGAAGTGAGGGCTGGTTGTGGAGCTTTGCTATGCCCAGTGAGGCCGCTGGTCTCCGCCCTTTGGAGACTGCCTGTTGGACTTCAGCATGGTGATATGAGCAGGACCCCGGCACGATCATTTAATTTCTCAGTGCTTAGGTTTCCTCATCTGGAAAAGGAGGGAAGAGTAGTCCTCCCCTGATAGATTTTGTTTTAGGGAATCTCATGGGATGAGGACTTTAAGCTTGTAGACCAGCTGGCCCATCGCATCACTGCTAAGTAGGAAGGACCCCACCCACACTGGCCTCTACCACTGGGCAAAGGGAATGGATAAAAGGTCCTCTGTGGCCTGGGCAGTGAGACCAGGTGCTGTACCTTGCAGCAGGCTCACCGCTTTGTGCCGGGCGGACTGGTGGTCTGCCTGGGAGCATGTTTGTCCTCTGAGGGGCGTGGGTCAGTGGATGGGGAGAAAGGACACACGCTTACTGGCCGGCTGAGCTATTTTTAGCCTAGTGTGTCTGAAGTACAGGATAGATTCTCATGGCATTTTTTAAGATGCAAAATTACCGTAAGCCGAGGTTATGTAACTTGCCTGGGGACACTTGATTGTCCACCAGTGAGGCTGTGGTGGGTCTACTAAACTTTCAGCAGCTGGTGGGCCCTCAAGGTCGCCAGCACAGGCTTTTCCTCCTGCCTTGACAGAATTGGAAAATCGGAGGTGATGAGCTGTGGCCCCTGGGAAAAGCACCCCCAACCCAGACAACACACATACTTTACCTGGCAGCCAGCTTGGCACTAGGACCCCATAGGGAGGAGGCAGGGAGTCCAGTGAAGAGGCTGCCTGGGGAGAGAGAAGGTGGAGAAGGTTGAAATCCTCCCCACCCCCTCCACCAGCCCCCCAGGCCTGGTCATATGAGTCTCTGAGCCTCAGTTTCCTTGGTGGAGGAAGGGCAGAGCCAGAGGTCAGCATCAGAGGAACATCTTGGAACCTCGGTGACGTGGAGGAGGGACACGGCCAGGACGGGGAGGTCCGGGAGGGAGGGGTGGCGGCCCCACCCTTCCCTACCTGGGACTTTGTGTCACAGAGGGCCAAAGGTATTTGTTCATTTCCAGTTTTTTCACGTTGTCTTTCCTCCCTAAACTTGAGCCGTGACTTCAGATGAATCTTCCCCTTTCCAGAGCCTGTTTCCTCTTCTGACAGTCCTGGATTCCAGGAGATAGGGACCGCGAGGCATCCTTTCCCCGCTGCTCTTGCTCGGCTTCCCATTAGGTGGCCTCTTTGCTTCTGTGTTTTATCTCCCCTATGAAGCATACATGGAGGTGAGTCGCGTGTTGCTGACGCTTCCCACTGAGCATCCTGCTCTCTGCTCCGCGCCTCCCTCACTGGGGGAAACTTGCTGAGTCACTGTAAGACTTTTCTTGCTTTTCTGCACATACAGGCTTGGAGCTGGAGCTCCACTCTGCCCTCCTCACCCCCTGGGCACCGTTGTCTTAAAGCCTGCACACGAAAGAAGGTCCGGGGATTGTTTTTTCCGGTCATCATGAAAGAACCTCAAGATGCAAATGCAGGATGTCCCCAAATTACCGAGTTCACTGGGGCTGTCAGTACCCGTTCGTTTTTTGATGTCTTTTTTTTTTTTTTTTAAAGAAAGGTTAAAATTCATCTGAATCAAGACTGGAAAATAAAGCTTGAGGTGTTAGGTTATTCCAGAAAGACTGTTAACTCCTGTTGGCTAAGTGCATTAAACTGCTTTGAAATGAGTACTTGTGTGTACTATTTTAAAAACCGCTTGCTACGAGGGTGATTTAAACCTATTTTTTTCCGGACTCAAAACTTCATATTTGTCTGTTAAAAAAAATACTGTGCTTGAAACAAATAAACATTAAAGTATAGTTTATTATATTTCCAGGCGTTCCTCTGAAGGGAAAATATGTCAAGACATTTATAGTCAGACACTGAAAACTCCGCCTTAATTTGCTCCATTGTATTTCCAGGGAACCCAGCCATATATAATATCATCAAGCCTCCCAAAGCCTCCCTGAATGGCCACCAGATACTCCTGGTACAACAGGAGATTAGGGGAGGTGGGGAGAAAAGGCTGGGGAATGGTTTCCAGTCCTAATTCTATAGTTTCTGCGATTTTTTTTTTTTTAACAGGGTTAGGGGAAAAGGAGAGAAGAAAGGACTCTGCTGTTACTTTTAGTTTTGCTTTGATTTTAAAACTATTTGGGTTTCCCTGGTGGCTTAGCTGGTAAAGAAACTGCCTGCAATGTGGGAGACCTGGTTTCTGTCCCTGGGTTGGGAAGGTTCCCCTGGAGAAGGGAAGAGCTACCCACTCCAGTGTTCTGGCCTTAGAGAAGTCCTTAAGTCCATGGAGTGGCAAAGAGTTGGACACGGTTTCACTTTTAAAACCATTTAAAAAGGAACATTCATGGCACCCTGGGTGTGTAGGATGGGACTGCATTGGCTCATTCATCCCTCAATCACCTACTGAGTTTTTATTACATATTCAGAGGTCTACCAGAAAGCCCTTCCCTCAGGATGCACACAGCCTAGTGGGGAAGCTGGTCAGCTGGACATTTACTTAGGAGGGGGCAAGCCTGGCCCGTTGAGAGCAGCGAGGAGGACGTTATCCTAGCAGACTGAGGTCCTGAGACACGCACGGCTGTTCACATTCCAAGCTGCTTACGTTATAGCATCAATGGTGACCTAAATATTCATATTTTGTTGTTGTTTGGAGGTAAGTGTATATTTGTGAAACCATCACTGTAATCTATTCCATAAACATATCTTTTGTTGTTGTTATGTTAGTCACTCAGTCGTATTCAACTCTTTATAACCCCCATGGTCTATCCATGGAATTCTCTAGGCAAGAATACTGGAGTAGGTTGCCATAAACATATCCATCACCTCCAAAAGCTTCCTCTTTATTATTTTCTTTTTGTGATAAGAACACTTAAGGTGTTACTATTTATGTTTTAATCTAGGGCACTGCTCACTTTTAGACAACACTCTGTATCCGATGATCTTTGGAAGAGCCAAGCTGCTTTGGAAGGCAGCTATGCTAACCACTATACCACCAACGCTGCCAAGCTGCTTTGTTATTGTTTAGTTCCTAAGTCATGTCCGTCTCTTTGCGACCCCATGGATGGCAGCATGGCAGGCTTCCCTGTCTTTCAGCATCTCCTGGAGTTTGCTCAAACTCATGTCCATTGAGTTGGTGATGCTGAATAAGCTGCTTAAACATCCTCAGATAGGGAGATCAGTTGTGCAGCATTCATGCCCCTGTGATGGCTACAACCAGGTCCTTTAATATGCTCTAACCTAGACCTTGGATGAGGAAGAAAGAAAAGGGGACTCCTCTAAGACCACTTGAAAGTCAAGATGTGCAAAAGTAATCCTTTGGGTGTCCCTCGGCCATGAGAAATTGTGTATAGGGTAGAAAATTCCATCCTTACCAAGGAGTTCACTGTATTAATGTTTATAATTTTTTTCTCATTTAATGAATCTTAATTAAATAAAAATCCCCCTCCTCCCACTATGAGCTAGACAATATTAAGAGACATTTAGGAAGAAAACAGATCACACAAAGCCTTGAGTGATTAGGAATTCATAAAACTGAAGGGCAGGGAGCTGGATGAGAAAAAAGCAGTATCTCAAAAACTCAAGATCAGGATCAATGATGATCACAACGTGTGTTTACTGAGTGTCTCTGCCTGTCAGCCTCCCAGCTGAGTGCTTTAAACTTACCTTCTCAATTAAGCTGCACAGTAGTGCAGTCAGTAGGGTTATTACCCCTATTTTCCAGATGAGGGACCTGAGGCTGAGAGGGGCTTTGTAATTAGCCCAGGGTTTCACTGCAGGAAAGAGTCACAGTATGGCTTGATCCTGGGTGCACTCAAGTCCAGAGGTGATCTTCACCCTCAATTCTAACTCTGCAGGTGGTGCCCCACTTAACAGGTGGGAAAACTGAGGCCCAGGGAAGTTAGAGCAAGCCTCAGGTCATAAGATGAGGCACAACTAAAACCTTATCATTGGTGATGACTTTGTCTGGGTTTTCAGTGGGAACCAGCGTGTGTACAGAGCTACCATGAGTTCACATAATCCTGGCCTTCTTGAGGCCAGGACCATGCACGGCTCATCACAGGGTCAGCAACATGGAACACAGGGCCTGGTGCAGAAGTGATGCTGCAGACCTTTCTTGACTGGATAAAGGCTGTGAGAAAAGAAGCAGGCCCAGAAGTTTAAACACAACTATTAATAACTGGAGGCTTCCCTGGTGGCTCAGCTGGTAAGGAATCTGCCTGCAATATGGGAGACCTGGATTCCATCCCTGGGTCGGGAAGATCCCCTGTGAAGGGAAAGGCTACCCACTCCAGTATTCTGGCCTGGAAAATTCCATTGACAGAGGACCCTGATGGGCTACATCCATGGGGTCGCAAAGAGTCGGACACGACTGAGCGACTACCACTTTCACTTTTTATTAATAACTGAGCTCCACCCCAGTGAGCACAGGGCCTGGCCTTCTAGGCCTGGCGGCCTATAGGTTATGCTTATGTGAAATATTAAAATGGTCTTCTCACTGGGTAAGCCTCTTGGAGCAAAAGGAAAACTTTCTGGTCTTTCTGGCAGACACTTGCCCCTAAGGGCTTGGCAAAGGGTTTAGAATTTCAGACCCTCCTCCTATTTCCCTGGCAAATTGCTTTTTCTGCAGGATGGAAATTGCCCAGATGTACAAATAATAATTTTTTTTTAATTTAGTCACCTACTGTCTAACATAGGACCTAAAATCTGATGGATACTCACAATACAGGAACTGAACACAAAAAGAATTTTTTTAAATTTGTAATTGTTTTATTTTTTCTTTCTTTTTTATTTTTTACATTGTGAATGTAAAATAGCACATTTACAGGAGACTTGGAAAATACAGAACAAGATTACATATAGTTCCACTATATACTACAATTATTTTTTAAATAGATAAATTTAGATTTTTAGTTGGAGTTTCAATATCAAAAACAAAAATTCATAGAAGGGATATACAAAAAAGTAGAAGGATATAGTAGACCTGAAAATCACCATGAACCAAGTCAACATCATTAAGATTAATGCAATTTTCACACAACAGCAGGTTCTATTCCATTCAAGTTCCCAAAGACTATAAACCAGGAGACGCTGAAACATGCCCAGTGACATAAAGCAAGGTACTAAAGCTTCATGGTTTAAAGGTATTGAAATCAGACAGAGCCTGTTCTCTTATCACTGGAGAATTAGAATTTTAAAGGTAGTGCTAAAACAGTCTACTGTCATTATAATATAATTAATACAGTAGAAAGTTTGAGCACGTATCATGGAAAAGGTTGGATTTGAACTGGTCTCATAAGGGATTCTAGGATGTGGATGTGTTGAGGAAGAAAAGGGGCATTCCAGTTGGAGGGAATAAAGGCCTGAGGTGTGGATCTGGGCCACGAATAGGTGTGGTTGGCTGTGCTCTGCTCGGGGAAGTCTCTGCAGGTGACTTAAAAAGATTTATTTATGTGTTGTGTTTGGCTGCCCCGGGCCTCTTTGCTGCACTCGTGGGCCTTCTCTAGTTGCGGCGAGTAGGGGTTACTGTTCACTGGGGTACTCGGGCCTCCTGGTCGTGGCTTCTCTTCTTGTGGAGCACAAGAGTGTGTGTGTGTGGTGGGGGCTTCAGAAGTTGTGGCATATGGTTTAGTTGTCCCGAGGCATGTGGGATCTTCCTGGACTGGGGATTGAACCCGGGCCCCCTCCCTTGCCAGGCTCATTCTCTACCACTGGACCACCAGGGAAGCCTGAGAGCTGCATCCTTAAAAGAGGTGCCATTCTATTCTCACTGTGTTCCTTGCTTGGGCCCCATGCCCACAGAATATAGTCATTTTAATGGTATTTTGAAAACGTCACTCAGGTTGCTGAATGGAGAATGATTTGGGAGGATTTAATAGCAGGTGCAAGAAAACAAGTTAGAGAAGGATTTGACAGGTTTTCAGGTAAATAATAGCAATGAACTGGATCACCTGGGAGCCCATAAAGGGGTCGGATGAATGTGGAGGGACAACGGTTGGCGATGCATTGCCGATGGAAGGCGTTAGGTAGGGGAGGTCTTGAGCCTAACTCTGAGGTCCCGGAAATAAGAGCAGGGACCCTTTCCAGGTGTTATTTCTACTCATTCTTGCCATTAGCGCGCATCTGTGTCTTCAGGCCCCAAATCAGTGTGGAGTTCAATGATGTTCACTCTCTCTGCTTTCCAGAGTCCATGTGAAATAATAGCAGTTAACAGCATCTGCCATGTCCATCAGCTTTGTTGAATTCCTCCGTAGCCTTCTCTGCCTCTCCTAAGGTGTGCATTTCCCAAGCCTCTTCCCTTTGCCTACTTTTTGATGGGCTTCTAATTTCATAGCATCTTCCTCACTTATCAGTTTGTTCAACATTCTTTTTTTTTTTTAAGCAAGGATTGATTAAGAGTTTCTTCTCTTCCCCATTTCTGAGTCTCATTATTTCCCTGTTTCTTCTTAGTTATTAGTGGCCCTGTTTTCTCTCAAGTGCCTCTTATCTTTGAAAAGCCCTTGTGATTCTCTTAAGCCCATTTGCCATTTTGCTGGCCTGTCGTCCTTTTCCCCATCAACCTTAAATATGGTTTTACAGTTTTTTTTCACCCCCTCTTCCCTTCTCCAGGTACAACTGTAGAAACTTGACTGCCTTACGTTTGCTAAGCCGTGTTTGACTCAACACGAAAGCTCAATAAATATTAGTTAAATTTGTTCCTTTTCTTGAATGTGCAGACTTTCATGAAACCATTTATAATGCTTCTGGTACGTGCTCTCTTTTATATTTCTGTAGGGCTTCCCTGTGGGTCAGTGGTAAAGAATCCACCTGCCAGGCAGGAGACATGGATTTGATCCCTGGGTCAGGAAGACCCCCTGGAGGAGAAAATGGAAACCCACTCCAGTATTCTTGCCTGGAGAATCCCATGGAAAGAGGAGGCTGGTGGGCTACAGTCCATGGGGTCACAAAAGAGTTGGACACAACTTAGCGACTAAACAACAGCACAACCTGAATCCAGACTTTCCCTGGGTAAACTCACTAAATAATTTATTTCTCTGTGAGTTGATAGCAGTGAGGTGGATTTCCACCCATGCCTATGGGAAAACCTCAAAATTATTGAGTGTCCATCATGAACGTTCAGTCAGTTCTGAGGTACGTATTTAATTTCTGAATTAGTTGCTAGGTGACTTTTGGACGTTTTTGCATAATGATTATGGATCTCAGTTTCTATACCTGTTAAGTGGCAATAATCAAAGAATTCAAAAAATGTAGTGCCATTTTATAGAGTATACATTTACTCCACATACGGTAACTATACTAGGTTACAAAGATGCAGAAATGGTTAAGGTTAGGAATGAGAATGAAAATAGGATATTTGTTGAAACAACCCCTTGAATGTCCAGGTGAAAGGCAAAGAATTGTTTGCCCTGAATTGGAACTGTCCCCTAAAGCAAGGTCATTTCTTTAAACTATATCTGGCCTGTCTCTCTTCAGGTTAACGTTAAAGGTAAAATGAGGTAACATTTAAAAATGTTTTCAATAAACAGAATCACTTTATTCATTCCACACTGGGAAATTATTGTTAAAATCAGAAGATTTATACAATGGATTTGGTGAGTGAAAGGAGATTTTCGAGGATCGATGCAAATAGTTATTTCTGGAAATAGCCTATTGTTTGCTGATTACTGCTAGTTGGCATCAGTTTAATGCTTTTCCCTTAAAGTAGCTAGAGATTTGTGATGGAATTATCTATGTAAATTGAATACTTCGCAAAAACCCTTTGCAAACCTGTATGTTATATTTATAAACTTTACATTGTACTAAAGTCAGCAAATGTCACAGAATTATAATCAGTAAATGCAAAAGTGAAGGTTTCCATAGCAACAGTAACTAACCCACATTGCATGTAAAATAGAATGTACATTAGGATTTACATTTAATCGTCTATTAGCAGAGAAAACTACCATACAGAGCAGGTGCGATATGTTACATTCCGGTGACCCTAGCAGCTCTTTATCTTTTCAACCTCAGGCTTTAGCTAGTGTAGCTCTCTTAGTGTAGCTACCTAATTTTGACTCCTTCAAGGAAAATGAGGTATGGAAAATTAGAGGTGGTGTTAGGGCAGAGGTATGCACCCTCGATTTAAATGTAGCAGAACATCATCCTTGCATAAATTACCAATCAACTTGGTAGGTATTTCAGAGAAAGAAATAGATCTCGAATACTAAATGTTTATGAAGTTGTTGCTGGAAGCGTACTTAAGAATTTCTGTCTCCCTAGTCAGTTTACCCAAATGATCAGTGACTCTAAACCTCCATCATGCAAGGTGACTTTGTGGCTTTGAACTGGTTGCGGAAAGGCCCGTTAGGAGGGTGGCAGGACTGGCAGTAAGATGTGGATCACAGCCCCAGCCCACTACTTCTGTGCATCTGGCCTCCCTCACTGAACTGGGTTGTTCTCCTATCATATAACCCTTATCTACCACGAAGTGTTCTCAGTGTCTCAAATCGGAATGAGAGGAGGAGGATGTGAGGTGTTTCGGGAGCTTGTAGTCATGTATGGATGTGAGAGCTGAACCTTAAAGATGGCTGAGCCCCGAAGAATTGATGCTTTTGAAAACTGTGGAGCTGGAGAAGACTCTTGAGAGTCCCTTGGACAGCAAGGAGCTCAAACCAGTCAATCCTAAAGGAAATCAACCCTAAATATTCATTGGAAGGACTGATGCTGAAGCTGAAGCTTCAATACTTTGGCCACCTGATGTGAGGAGCTGACTCATTGGAAAAGACCCTGTTGCTGGGAAAGATGGAAGGCAAAAGGAGAAGGGACTGGCAGAGGATGAGATGGTCGCGTAGCATCACCAACTGATTGGACGTGAGTTTGAAACTCAGGGAGATAGTGAAGGCCAGGGAAGCCTGGCATGCTGCAATTCATGGGGTCACAAAGGGTCAGACATGGCTTAGCAACAGAACACAACCAAGAGCTCTTTATGTGTGTGAGGGCGTGGCTACAGGGTGAGCCGCTTTCATAAGGAAGCATCACTCCAAAAGCTAAACTCTGCCTTTGACTATCTTCCCTGGAGGTGGCCTGTCCTGGGCTGTGGGCTTACACGGCAGGATGTCTCCCTTCTCTGAGGCCTCCCTGGTCCTTATGGTGGTGAATTCTGAGTCACCACCAAGAATACAGGCCTCCTCCATCTCAGTCTAGATTAGGAGGTGGCTCTAGATGGAGATACTTATTGAACAAAATTTTCTTTTATAAAATTTGAGTAGATATTGGTACTGACTAATCATCTGATTCACTCCAAGATGCAGTCAGTTTTCAAAAATAACTTCAAGTAAAATTAATCATAAGATTTTCCTCCATAAACTTGCTCAGTCTTTAGTATTTCTCAGCTTTGATTCCCAATTCTTTGATACGGTGGATCTGGAGGAGGGCACAGAATCTGCTTTTCATCAAGTAACCATGGTAATTTCTAAAAATTTCTTTTAAAATCAGCCCATTAATTTTGTAAAGCATAAGGTGTTAAAATGAGATTATCTGGCTAGAAGGTCAGAATTTTGCCACCAGCCCGGAAACCTTGACTTTAGTCACAAGCCTCTTCCTTGCATAGTGTTAATAGACATTTTTGCTTTCAGTGTTCTGGTGTTTTCCCTATCATTTCCAGTGGGTATTTTCAAATGGGTCTGCCTCACTTTCCAGTGAATACCTGTTGGGTATTCTAGGGGCACATTTTCTAGGCCATCAGATGATGGCTTCCTTCCTTCCTTCCTTCCTTCTCCTTGCCCTGACTCTGAAGACGCAAATGTCCTGAGGCCGCCCGTGGTCTGTTCCCCCTGCCTGTGTCTTGGAGTTCATGTCACCTTTTCTTATCACACAGAACATTTATTATATGTTTATTGAAAAATCTCTTTCCGACTTCGCCTTGTTAAATCCACCCTCACTCGTGCGTACGTAAACAGGAATATAAATGAAGTACACTGGTTAGATCTTCCTAAGACAGTTCATATTCAGAGTCTGGCATTTTGTTCTTTGACTCGTAACTGTCCATGGGTTTCCATGTTGTATCGTCCCTGGGCCATTAGGAATGCTGGTGAGACTGCACACTTCAGAATAACCTGTTTTTTACAAAGCCATTGGTGCTGAGCTCTGAGCAGACTTTGCATTATATTGTCATTATTGTTTAGTCACTAAGCTGTGTCTGACGATTTGAGACCCCGTGGACTGCAGCATGCCAGGCCTCCCCGTTCTTTGCTATCACCCAGAGTATGCTCAAACTCAAGTCCATTGAGTTGATGATGCCATCCAACCATCTCATCCTCTGTCGCCTCCTTTCTCCTCCTGCCCTCAGTCTTTTGCAGCATCAAGTCTTTTCCAGTGAGTCTGCTCTTCCCATCAAGTGGCCAAAGTATTGGGGCTTCAGCTTCAGCATCAGTCCTTCCAGTGACACAGAGCTTGCCTAAATTTGAATTCATTGTTCAGAAACCTAGCTCACCTTACTGGATGCGCAATCTCTCTGATTCTGATGTTGAATCATTTGATTCTGAGAGGTTCAAAAGTGATCCTTTTTGTCTTTCATTTTTCTCCCAACTCATTCACACTCAATCTGAAAATCGTGATGCTTCTGTTTTTGATACTGGCACATGTACAATAACAGTGATGGCTTGACAGAAATGATAAAATCTCATTCTAAAACACACATTGAGACTTCAGAGCCCAGGGCCACTGATACTAGAGAAAAGTGAGCGCCCTAGAATTAATGTAATTATATACAGAGATAGAAATATTTGGGATTTTACTGCAAGCATTATTTTGCAACTTGCTTTTTCAGCTTAAAATATATTCTAAACATTTTTTCATTAAATAGGATATAAAATTGGACTTCGAGACCTTCATATTCTCCAGCCTATGCCTTACCATGATTCATAACCAAAGTGCTTTTGGTCTTATTATTTAATTTTATTGTATTTTCCATGGGTTTTTGGTGTTGCTCAACTCTGTCTGGTTTATGTGGGGAGTTGGAGATATTTTAAAATGATGCTATCATTGCTCTTAAGACTCAGAAAACATAAATAACCCAAATGTCTGTGAACTGGTGAATGGGTAAACAAAATGTGCTATATTCATACAATGGAATATTTTGAAGCCATAAAAAGGAATGGAATCTAATAAATCTAATATATACTATGGCAAGGATGAACCTCAAAAATATTATGCTGAATAAGTCTGTCACCAAAGACCATGTATTATATGATTATGTGGGTGGGATGGGGTGGGAACAGGAGTCCCTGCCATGGCAGAAGGGAAGTAAGCTGGAAACAGTTATGAGGGTGAATGTCCAATTTGGTGAATATACCAAAAATGAAAACATGTGCATTTTTATGGCTTGTCGATTATACCTCAATAAAATCACTTAAAATTACCTTCCTGCCACCACTGCTATTTTCCCAGAATATTAAGTTTAAAGACTAAACATAGACTAAAGGATATGATATAAAATAATATTAAACTATCTTTTCATTTGCTTATTTTATTTTTAATTCTTTTTTTAGAAAACTTTTTAGAACTAAAACAATTTGGTTTTTGTTTTTCTTTTTAAGGCATGAGGTAAAGCCTTGAAATCAGAACAAAGACAGGTTTTGTCACAAGGTCTCCCAGTGAGTAGAGACTGTTGACATCACCAAGGTTAACCGCGGGCTGGATGTCAGATTCCCTTTTCCATCATCCTTCCCCGATCCCGGTCTTCTGCTCTCGCACTTTCCACATGGAGCAGCCCACCTCTTTTTGAGGCAATTCAACCTATTGTCTGAGGTTCCCAGTGTTGAGAGGAATAGGCAAAATTAAACTGAAGTCTTAGGCGCTTTCAATCCCAGGTCATTTTCTAAGCTTGTAGAGACCAAGTTCAGTCTTTTATAAGACAGCCCTCCACTCCATAGTGTTGGGAGTTGAATTAGCCCACGCCTCTAGGTGTTTCGCTTTGTTGAGCTAAGCGTCCCCAGAGAGCTCTTGTTTGGGCACCCTGTAGGCACACATGCCAGTCTCCTTCACGGCATTTTTACCAACCTACCTCTCGATTTCATCTGACTCTCCCCAAACAGTGAGCAAGCATCTCGCTGGCCTGACTGCCTGCCTTGGCCACTGGGTTGTTCATGGAGCACTTAGAATGTGGCAAGTTACCCTACAGGTGGTCTAGGCAATTTTGGTTCGAATGTGGTGGGTCATCTGCTTTCCATGCTTTGTTTATAGAAGTCATAAGAAACATATGTGTAGATCGTGTCATCTTTTGCTGAATGATACTGACAGTTAAGTAACAGAGGCTAGTTGCACAACGGTGATGAGGAGCTGTCAAATCTCTTTCTTTCCTTATACTGATTTCCAGTCTACTTCCCAACGTTCCTCTTGGTTGTAGCCCTGTGAGAGGGGTCTGGAGTGCTGTGCGTGCTCAGTCTTGTCCGACTCTTCTAAGACTCCATGGTCTGTAGCCTGCCAGGCTGCTCTGTCCATAGAATTTTCCAAGCAAGAATACTGGAGTGGGTTGCCATTTCCTTCTCCAGGAGGTCTTCCCCACCCAGGGATCAAACCTGGGTCTCTTGTGTCTCCTGCATTGGCAGGTGGATTCTTTACCATGATGCCATCTGAGAAGCCCTGTCTACATTTACTTGTAACCAACAAAGCCATGAATTTACTTAAGAATCTGAAAAGACCTTTTGAACTCATTTATTTTTTCAAAAATATTGGTTAAGTGCCTGCTGTATACCAGACATCTGTTCTCAGTGCATGGGGTGGGAGGTGAAAGAATCTGCCTGCAATGCAGGAGACTTGGGCTCAATTCCTGGGTCAGGAAGATCCCCTGGAGAAGGACATGGCAGCCCACTATGGACAGAGGAGCCCAGTGGGCTATATAGCTCATGGAGTCGCAAGAGCTGGACAAGACTGGGCTCTTAAACCACCACCAGTGGGGGGAAGGAAGCAACATCTACAGAACAAAGTGTGTTTTGTTTGTTGTGTTATAACTCACAGTTCAGTGGGGAAACCAGATGGCAAACAAGTAAACAGACCCTTGCATGACATGGTAGTAAGTAGTGATAAAATACTGTGGAGATAACGTGGAGCCCCTGGGGAGAGCTGTGGTGGGCACAACTAATGTGATCAGTGAAGACCGCTTCTAGAAGATAGCATTTGAGAGGCCCCAGAGAAAGAGTAGGAGTGACAGCCTGGTGTGTGGGTTACTATCTAATGACCGGTTTTCTTTTAAAGAAACTTGCTGACATATAGTTGCTTTATAGCGCTGTGTTAGTTTCTGCTCTCTGTAAAAGTGAATCAGCTACAAATAGCCCCTCTTTCTTGGCTCTCCTTCCCACTTAGGTCCCTGCAGAGCACTGAGCTCTGTGCTGTACAGTAAGTTCTCATTAGTTATTTATACATACATAGTGGTGTATATATGTCAATCCCCATCTCCCAATTCATCCCCCGCTTTTTCCCCTTGGTATCCATATGCTTATTCTCAATGTCTGTGTCTTTATTTCTGCTTTGTAAATAAGACCATCTATACCAGGTTTTTATGCTTTAATACGTGTTGTTTGTTTTTCTCTTTCTGGCTTACTTCACTCTGTGTAAGTCTCTAGGCCTATCTACATCTCTACAAATGACCCAGCTTCATTTCCTTTTATGGCTGAGTAATATTCCATTGTACAGAGGTACTGCATCTTTATGCATTCCACTGTTGATGGACATTTAGTTTGTTTCCAAATGACTAGTTTTCTAAAAAAAGAAAAAGAAAATAAGGAAGCATATGTATATATACATATGTTTACTATAAATTTAACTGACAGAAATATTTATAGTTCCCAGTTTATGCATAATAATAAAATATTCAATGCTCTTTGTCACAGATTCCATAGAACCAATTAGTTCACCCAAATGCTTTCCTTGTTTTGAGCTGAACTCTTGTATTCATAGCCAAATGATAATTTTAATTGACGAGAGTGGTTTTGATGTGAAAGTTGATTGATACTTTCATTCACATTAATGAATAAGAAGAAAGTGAAACAATGAAGATGAATATCTGAATTTCTCTTCTTCCTCAATGGCATGAGTTACTTCACTTCTGAATAAGAGTGAGTGAAAGTCGTTCAGTTGTGTCGACTCTTTGTGACCCCATGGACCATACACACTCTATGGAATTCTCCAAGGCCAAAATACTAGAGTGGGTAGCCTTTCCTTCCTCCAGTGGATCTTCCGAGCCCAGGGATCGAACCCAGGTCTCCCACACTGCAGGCAGAATCTTTACCAGCTGAGCCACAAGGGAAGAGTGGTTTTTAAATTCTGGAAGGATATTTCCTCAAATGTGCTATTCACAGCGTAATGGCTACCAACAAGACACATGCTTAATCTGCACTGTCAGTGATTTATCGATCACTTTTGTAAGTCTAGACGATCAACAAAGCAAAAAAGTCAGGTCCTGATTTATAGCACTGGCTGATTTCTGGGGTGTAAATACTCCCACTGTGGCCAATTTAAAGTTGCCAATGTGCAGTCATTAAATGTGGCCTTGGGAAGAGCCGCCCACATGATGGAGGGGTCCGTCATGTAGGAACGGTAGGCATGAATAATCCCAAAAGCTCAGTAACAGCAACATGGAAAGAAATAACTTGGAAGTTGAGAGCATTCAGTACAGTCGTTTTTAATATAACTTATTTAACTGGAAATGAACCACTCTCTCACAAAATTCCTGAAGATATAGCACCAAGAGCACTGATCTGGGCTGCTCTCAGCCCACTACAGAGTGAAGCATGTGGGCGCTTGAGTGAAGGCTGGGAAAGTAGGGTATGGGAAGGCCCTCAGATGGGAAACCCGGGGGGTCAGGGTTGTGAATAGGAAGTGGACACGAGGAGGGAGGTGGGCAGCAGAGGTAGTGTGGCCAGAACAGAAGGGGTCTTTGTGCCTGGTGCAAGAGTCACTTTATGGAGAGTGGGAGTGACCTACAAATTGATGCCTTCAAATTGTGGTGCTGGAGGAGATTTTTGAGAGTCCTGTGGACTGCAAGGAGATCAAACCAGTCCTTCCTAAAGGAAGTCAACCGTGAATACTCATTGGAAGGACTGATGCTGAAGTTGAAGCTCCAGTACTTTGGCCACCTGAGTCAAAGATGGTTCGATGGCATCACGACTCAATGGACATGAACTTGGGCAAACTCTGGGAGATGCTGAAGGACAGGGAAGCCTGGTGTGCTTCAGTCCATGGGGTCATAAAGAGTTGGACACATCTTGGCAACGGAACAACAGCAAGCAGTGACCCACTGAGAACCATGCCCTTATGTGTGGCCACCTTCCATTGGCACACACCATCCTTAACAAAGATGTCAAGCCCCCAACCAACTATGTAATTTTGCAGGAGCTACTCATCTCCTGGGTCCCTTTTCTTACCCAAGATTAGAAAGTTGGACTAATGTGAGATTCGGGCGTCCTTCTAATTCTGACTATCTTTGAATCTGGTTGTGAGAATTCCAGTCCTTTTCTTATGGTGAATGTTTGATGCCTGTCTGTGTGGAGCCACCTGGTCTTTCTCAGCATGTCCTTCATAAATGCGGGCAGGGTTCATTTTCTCAGCACCTTGAATCCACTGCATCTTCTGCATCTCCTACTTTCCTCTGAATTTACAGGCCTGCCCCAACAGCTGTCTTGTAAGAAATCCAGTGACTTGCTTTTTTCAGTGAAGCATCTAGAAATGATGGGGGAGCAGCCTCACTCATTTCCACTGCTGTTTCTGGTTAGCATTCCAGCTCACATCAGCTCCTGTCACTGTCTGAATGGACAAGTCCCTAAAGACTGAGATGTATGGTTGAGAAAAGGTTGCAGGTAGGGGAACAGACTCAAAGAACTTCCTGAGTGCTGTTCTAGAACCTCCACATTAATCTTCTAGACTACTTCTAAATTTGGAACCAAAAAGCTGTGTGTTCTTCAGATTGCTAAAATGGAGGGTGATCAGAGGTATCACTGGGGAAGTGAATGCCTGCGTATCAGTTATGACAAGCTCCAAACTCAAGGGATGAAGTACTTGGACTGTACCCTTGTGACTTAGGAACTTCCGGCCTCAGTATGAATGATTTTTTATTAACAGAAACACTCTCAGTGTAGTGGTTAAGACTCAGCCCTAGGACCGTACTGTCTGCATTTGGATTTCAGGTCAACCATCCCATGGTCAGGTTACCCAACAGTCTATGAGTCTCTTTCTTCGTTTTGAGATGCAAACTGATAATGACAATGGGCTTCCCAGGTGGTACTAAAGAACCCACCTATCAATGCAGGAGACATAAGAGATGTGCATTCTGTCCCTGGGTTGAGAAGATACCCTGGAGGAGGGCATGGCAACCTGCTCCAGTATTTTTGCTTGGAGAATCCCATGGGCAGAGAAGCCTGGTGGGCTACAGTCCCCAGGTCGCAAAGGGTTGGACACAACTGAAGTGACTTAGCACAATGACAATAGCTACCTTATCAGGCCTTTATTAGAACTAGGAGGATTTATACTGTTACATAGTGTTCATATAACATGGTAGTTTTATTTTTCTATTTATTTTTCAAGATGTTTATTCTTCTGGCTGTGTCAGAATTTAGTTGCAGCATAAGGGATCTTTTGTTTTGGCACATGGGCGTAATTGTCCCAAGGCATGTGGAATCTTAGTTTCCTGTCCAGGGATTGAACCAGAGTCTCCTGCATTGGAAGTTGGATTCTTAACCACTGGATCACTAGGGAAGTCCCTCATGGTAGTTTTAGAAGCCCCATCGTACCTAAGATTTCACTATGACAAAAATACTACAGAGTGTGTGACTTCAGCAATATATTTATTTTTCACAGATCTGGAGTCTGGGAGATCCAGCATCGAGACACTGGCAGGCCTGGTGTCTGATGAGATACTCTTCCTTCTTGTTGTAGCTACACACAACTGACAGAGCAGGCTCTAGTTTGGTCTTCTTCCAGGAAGGTGGTGGTGGTGGTTTAGTTGCTAAGGCGTGTCTGACTCTTGCGACCCCATGGACTGTAGCCTGCCAGGCTCCTCTGTCCATGGGGATTCTCCAGGCAAGAATACTGAAGTAGGTTGCCATTTCCTTCTCCAGGGGATCTTCTCAACCCAGGAATCAAACCCAGGTCTCCTGCACTGCAAGCAGATTCTTTACTGAGCTACAAGGGAAGCCAGTGAGGATACTAATCCTATTGTGGGAGCTCCACCCTCTTGACCTAATCACCTTCTCAAAGTCTGTATCTCCAAATACCACCACATTATGCAGTGAAGATTTCAACACACGGGTTTTAAGGGGATACAACATGAAGCCTGCCGCAGCTCCACTCTCTGAAGAAGCTTGGTCAATATCAGCACCTCCATTTCAGAGGGGTCAGCAGAGCATGATTCACCTTTCCCCAAACTTCAGTCATTTGTGAATTATTTTTTAGGGTTTTTGCCATCTGTGTACTGGTATTCTATCGCTGGAGCTGGCTTGCCTGAGATTAATTTCCAGTTAAGATCATATTAATATGTACGAATCTCTTTGGGGAAGTTAATTAACCTCTCCAGGCCTCAGCTTCCTCACCTAATGAAAGTACAACAAAAACAACAACAATAATAATAATATAATGATAACTATGCCCACGTCATAGTGTGGTTAAGCATTAAATGAAACAATGAGGCACGGAGCATGGTGCCTGACCAATGGTGGTGCCAGTTATCATCAACATCAGTATCACCCATAACATCATCATCAACATCATCATCCTCTTCTTTATGCTTATCCTTATCATCACCATCATGACCATTGTCATCCCATGAGAGGAACAGGACTTCAAAGAGGTGAAGGGACCAGGCTAAAGACAAGCATGGAGGTGGAAGGTCTTGGGCAGGCAGCGTTCCATGTGAACAAGAAATACTTCTGTGTTACACTCTGCATGCTTATGACAATGTTGGTCTTCATCCTCTGATGAAGGATTTGTTTCTTCTTAAAAGACTCCTTTGAAACTGTGACTCTGAAACAGTGCAGTGAAGAAGGCATTGGGCCTAGAGTCTCGGTTCTGCGTTTAATTCTGTCTCCTCATTGACTAACCTTGAGTATGACCTTGAGCACTTCACTTCCCTTTGAAGCTCAGTTTCTTCATCTGCAAATCAGGGTGTTAAACTAGACAGCCTCTATGGTCTCTCCAAATGTTGCAATGGTCTTCATTTAGTAGATTTAATTGATTTATATTCTTATGTATTTATTTTATTTTCAGATGTACTCTTAAGCCTGATAAAATAATGCAAAGTAGTGCACAGAAGTTTGAAAAGTGAAGGAGAGCTATCACTTATTATTACATCCCCTAAATGTCTCGTACTGGCCTACTGTACCCCAATCCTTGTGTTGTAGTAAAGTGCGCTACTTTGTAATCTACAAAGTGTATTTTCCATATTGATGCTTAAAGTGTACTTTCCATATTGATGCTTTTTTGTGTATTGATTGTTTTTAAATGGCACTTAGGAAAAAAAAATTAAAAATTCTGCACAGTCACCTTCCTTTCTCTGCAGCTCTTATCACCCGGTCCCCGGTAGATATCCTGTTTGGCTAGAACAACAATTATCATACTTCCATGTGGTGATAAGGCCTTTGGAGGAAAATAAAAAGGGACTAGTGGTTGGAGAGACTGGGGTGGGGCAGCTGACTTGGGAAGGGTGAACAGGGGAAGTCTCTGAGCAGAGGCCACCTGCAGGAAGCAGAGGCCCGGACCCTGGGAAGGTCTGGGGGAAGAATACTCCAGGCCGAGAGCAGCTGGCACAAAGGTGGAGATGAGTCTGGAGTGTTGGGGGGGCGGGCAGTGAGAAGGCCCCTGTGGCTGGAAGCGTGAGTGGAAGATTCCATCCTTCAGCTCTCTGGGATGCATGCCCCGGCCCTTCCCTTTTCCAAAGTCAAGTTGGATCACCTCCAGTGTGACTGGAGACTTCCACGTGGTGGAATGCTGACGCATGAGTCCTTAATCAACTGCTTTTTTGGTGTGAGGCTGACTTGGGCTGACGGGGAAGGGGAGAGTTGGAGGTATTCTTCCTCCATCTGAAGTCTTAGTTTCACAGTTGTTGTTGTTCAGTTGCTAAATTGTGTCTGACTCTTCGCGACCACATGGATTGCAGCACGCCAGCCTTCCCTGTCCATCACCATCTCCCAGAGTTGGCTCACACTCATGTCCATTGAGTTGGTGATGCCATCCAACCATCTCATCCTCTGTCGTCCCCTTCTCCTCCCGCTTTCAATCCTTCCCAGCATCAGGGTCTTTTCCAATGAGTCGACTCTTTGCATCAGGTGGCCGAAGTATTGGAGCTTCAGCTTCAGACTGGTTTGATGGGTGAGGAGGACACATTTACTAGATGGGTACGGCCCTTCTCTTGGAGGCTGCAGTCTCTTCACCCTGGGGGTTGGTGGTGGAGACTCCCGGCCGCGTGTCCAGCAGGGCACATGGAGCTGAGCACACTGCCAGGCCAGTTCTGGGTCTCTAAACATCAGCATAATCAATGCAGTCGCTGTGCGGAACTCTTGCCATGGCTGGCAGCAGCAGCTTCTAAATACTGCTCAGGGCAGGGTGTGGGAGGTGCTAGGGAAGGCAAAGGGGTCTCAAGATGACCAAGTGGACTCAAAGCATGGACCATTTTTATTAAAAAAATTTTTTCTTTTTGGATGTGGACTATTTTTAGTCTTTGTTGAATTTGTTACAATACTGTTTCTGTTTTGGTTTTCTGGTGTTGGATCTTAGCTCCTTGACCAGGGATTGAACCCACACCTCCTGCATTGGAAGGCAAAATCTTAACCATTGGACCACCAGGAAAGTCCCACAGGCATGGGCCATTTTTAAAGAGATGGTTATGGCTCCCCAGTTTCTGTCTTTGTGGCAGATTTCTTTGTATTCCTGTTTTCTTTATATTGCCTGAGAGGGACCTTTAATCCTCCCTGCATAATTACCTACCTTAGTCTTTAGTCCTCACACTTTGCTTGAGTCTAATATTTGCTGTATTAGTTTGGCTCCAATGTGAGTAGAGGTTTAAGGCATAATCTTGGATGTACAGTGAAAGTCCAAGAAACCTGTTACATTTGAAGGAGTTTCCATTCTCATATCTGAGGGTGGGATTGGATTTTAATGTGATGAGTCACTCCTTGACTTTCTTCTGGGTTTGTTTACTAGTTTTGCCCTTAAAACATGTGACTTGGATCTTTAGAATGAAAATCTAACGAAACTGTAGAATAAGGACTTCCCTAGTGTGGCTAAGATTCTATGCTCTCAATGCAGGGAGTCTGGGTTCAATCCCTGGTCGGGGAATTAATTAGATCTTGCATGCCACAGCTAAAGATCTCACATGCTGCAACTAAGCCTTGGTGGATCCAAATAAGTAATTTTTAAAAAACGTAGAATAGAAAACAGTAGTGTAGATTCATCAGGTTGGACTAGCTACTATAAGAAAAACTTCAAAATTTAGTGCCTTCATAAACAAAGAAAAAAATATTTTAACCTCTCTTCCTCTCTCTCCCTCCTGTGACAGTCCCTGTGGCTGGCGGGAGGAGGGATGGGAATCTGAGCCGCTTGATGGCTCCAGGACCTCCTCTTTGTGCAGCTCTCCTGCCTCCCCTGCCCAAGGCTTCCCCTGGGTCCTCTGCATCCAACCAGCCAACGATCATCGAGTGTGCAGATGGTGCCAGGGGTGTGAGAGCCAGGGCTGGGCAGGGCACGTCACTTCCGTTATGCCATTGGGCAGAACATGGTCATGTGACTGGATGTGGCTGGTAGTCAGGAAGAACAAAGCTTCTCTGGCCCAAACCACGACCACACGAGGCAGAACAGCTGAGCAGGGGGCCAGGGGATCTGCACGGTAATCAGCCGCTGAGTCTGCGCTTTCAAAAGGATGTTTCAGATCCACTGGCTTAGAAAGTAGGGGCTGAAGTTACACAGAAGTAAACATGACACACGCTTCTTGGGTCCTTCCTTCTCTACCTCTGGCACCTTTTCAAAGAGGAGTTAAATTAATAACTTGTTGATTTGTAAGTCTTGCCCTTTAAGCCTGTAAGCTCTCAGCACGCTGAATGTTGGAGTCGTTAGTCCGTACATCAGTACTCTGAAGGCATCTGTTCACTTAACGAATGAAGCAAAGCCAAGGTTGTTTTTTTTCCCCCGCGCTGTCCTTGGCCGGCCAGGGCTGGTGCCCTCTGTGACTGGAAGCATGCAGCCTGCCTGGGAAGGGCTGGTGATGAATGGCCCGTCAGCTCAGCTGCCCGTGACCCTGCGTATCCTTTTCCCTTTCCCGATCCTCTTCCTTTTGCTGGTCACCAATCTCTGCTGGGCTTGGCATCCTTCTGAGTGTTAACACAAAGAACTTGGAGTTTGCTGGACTTGGGGGCGGAGGACTGGGGCATTGTTCCTGTCTCTCCTGTTATCGTTTGCTTTAATAATTCCAATTTCCTTATATTCCCGTGGGAAACGGGAAGCCTTTTGAAAAAAGCTCCTGTTGGTGGCAAAGAGTGTGGGCTGCAGATAGCACTGTTCGGAGAGAACTCACCCAGGGCCAGAGCTGGAGGCTCTTTGATTCACACAAGATAGGGCTGTTTCTATAGTTACCCTGGAATCGGACTTGTGTTCCTAGCTCCAAGTACTTAAAAATATTATAAGCCAAAGTGGGAAAAATGGAATTTCTCAAAAAAAAAAAAAAAAAAGAGAGACTTGAAGGTTTGCAGGTCCACTTCTGTATATTAAACGTGTGAAGACTGGAAGGACTGATGTTGAAGCTGAAACTCCAGTACTTTGGCCACCTCATGCAAAGAGTTGACTCACTACAAAAGACCCTGATGCTGGGAAGGATTGGGGGCAGGAGGAGAAGGGGATGACAGAGGATGAGATTGGTGGATGGCATCACCAACTCGATGGACATGAGTTTGGGTAAACTCCAGGAGTTGGTGATCAACAGCGAGGCCTGACCTGCTGCGATTCATGGGGTCGCAAAGAGTCGAACAGACTGAGCAACTGAACTGAACTGAAGATTGTATAGTCCAGACAGTGAGTCCATTCTTATCAAGCCATTTTCAAAGACTGATAAGAATAGCCAGACTAAGGAACTTTTCATTGAGGTGGCAGCAGCCTGAAGTCCTTTACATCTCATAGCACACGCATAAGTAAGGCTTCAATGTGCCCAGACTACAGACGAGGAAACTGAGGTCTCAGCTGGTGGGGGGCTTGATGGAGTCCAATGCTGTGACAACCGAACAGGGAGTCAGTTAAATTCATTTTGTTTATAATTGGAGGGCGATTGCTTTACAGTTTTTTGATAGTTTCTGCTGTGCAGCACATGAATCAGCCATATGCATGCATACATCCCCTCTGTCTTGAGCTTCCCTCCCACCCCAAGCCCATCCCACCCTTTCGAGATCAGCACAGAGCAATGGGCTGAGCTCCCTGTGTTATACAGCAGCTTCCCACGTATAGTTCTCAAGAACGTGTATTCACAGCAGGTGTATGGATTTAGAAAGATGTGTTCACACTGTCTCTGTCTGGGAAGACAGGAACAGCATTGTAGGCAGAGGGACAGGTATGTTCAAGGGAGGCGTGGCATTGCGTGGTGAGCCTGGGAAGTGTCTGCTACTACCATGTGGCAGAAATATCAGGGCTGGGACTGAGGTCCTATCTAGAAGCCACGCAGAGCAGTCTGCGACTTTATAACCTATGAAGAGAAGCTTGAGAGTATTAAAACAGAGGTTCAGTGTGATAATACCTGTGATTAGAAGGAGAGTAGTGCCCAGAAAGTTAGAAGTGGAGTCATCGGAGCCTGTGCTCGACCTTAGTCCTGAGGGGAGCTGAAGAGTCATCACCTCCCCGAATTCTCTGAACGTCTGTAGCTCCGGCTTTCACTGGGGGCCGAGTTTGCCTCACCAAGAACACTTCCAGGTGTCACAGCCAGAGTGGGGAGCTATTGACACCCAACGGGTAGAGACGAGGCATGCTGCGTACAAGACAGTGCCCACAACAGAACCAGCTAGCCCCAAATATCAACGGTGCTGACGCTGAGAGACTGACTCGTGGTGATTCAGGGTAAAGTTGGCTGAGTGTTGACTCACTTCACAGTCTCCACAATTCATAGTCTCCATGTTTTTTCTCTCTATTGGCCAACTTAGTGAGTCAGTGCTTGAGCTTCCTTATCTGCAGAAAAAAGATAACAGTAAGAATTCAGTTGCAGGACAAGCAATTTTATGAACGGTCCAGCAGCCATTTTTAATATGTATGTTAGGCTTGTAGTCACAAAAGGGAGAAATCTCCTTCCCCTACAGAAGGTGATTGCATGGGGTAGGTGGTTCTTTTTAGCTAACATGCTTATTACCTTTAAGCTAAAAACCCTTGTTTCAAGACTAATGCCTGCTTTTTTTTGAAAATTATTTTAGACTGATTTTTTTTGTAGCTTCAGTTTTGCCATATCCTGGGATATCCAGCTCTTTCCCACTGGGAAGATATGGATCCAAGTGGTAAAGAACAACCGTGTTGCCAAGGTCAGTATATTACCAGATATGAAATAAATTCACCAAGAGTGCCTTGGTCTACAGATGTGGGGTCACTGCCAGTATTGCTTCAGCCTTACAGAGCCTCTCACTGGATAGGCTGCTCGTGAAACCAGTGTCCTTTTCAATGAGCTCATTTTCGAATACTCTGTCAAGGAACCATAGAGCATTTGGATGGAAGGGACCAATGATTTTGTTCAGTCCGCATGTGCTTTTCCGGATGAACAAACAGGACGAGAGACATTGAGTGACTTGCCTGAGGTCACATAGCTGATGGGTGATAGCCTTTAGGTCCTGTTTATGAGGATGCAGGCGTTTAAAAACCACTGCACCATACCAGCCGTCTGTATACAGGGATGAGCAGGTGTTATTTCCTTTCAGGTTGAGCAGAGATGGATCATTTTGATTGAGATTTTGGGGTCTCTCTCTAATAGATGGGCTTCCCTGGTGGCTCAGCTGGTAAAGAATCTGCCTGCAATGCAGGAGACCTTGGTTCGATTCCTGAGTTGGGAAGATCCACTGGAGAAGGGAAAGGCTACCCACTCCAGTATTCTGGCCTGGAGAATTCCATGGACTGTACAGTCCATGGGGTCACAAAGAGGTGGACACAATTGAGCGACTTTCACTTTCATCTAATAGATGGGCTTCCTAGGTGCAGTTAGCTCAGTGGTAAAGAATTTGCCTGCAATGCAGGAGACCCTGGTTCGATTCCTGGGTTGGGAAGATCCCCTGGAGAGGGGAAAGGCTACCCATTCCATTATTCTGACCTGAAGAATTCTATGGCCTACATAGTCCATGGGGTTGCAAAGAGTCAGACACGACTGACCCATCTAATAGATGGGCTTCCTAGGTGGCGCTAGAGATACAGAACCTGTCTGCCAATGCAGGAGACATAAGAGACCCAGGTTTGATACCTGGATTGGGAGGATCCCCTGGAGGAGGGCATGGCAATGCACTCAATATTCTTGCCTGGAGAATCCCACGGACAGAGGAACCTGGCAGGCTGCAGTCCATGGGGTTGCACAGAGTTGGACACGACTGAAGAGACTTAGCATGCACGCACATCCAATAGATACCCTCTGAGCTGGGAAAATCTCATATCTGCTCATAGGAGAGGGCTTTCTTTGTAACAGTGGGTCTCCTTGTGCCTAAATGATCAAGGCTCTAAATTTAGTTGAAAAGGCTTTCATTGCCTTCTCCCCTTTTTAAATTAATAAGTCCCATTTGTATTAGAAAAAAGTTATTTTTCACCATGTCACCTGGCATGTGGGATCTTAGTTCCCTGGCCAGGAGATGAACTCAGACCCCCCTGCATTGGAAACTCTGAGTCTTAACTACTGAGCCATCAAGAAAGTCTCCTTACCTATCACCGTTTGTATTTAAATATTACAAGAAAGAACAGGGAAAGAAAGGTCGCTGTGGGGATGGTGAGAAATGTTACTGGTTGGGCTCCCCCAACCCCTCTGTCTCACTCAGTGTTTGTCTCAGCAGAAATCCATAGTTAAGAAGATCCTTTGTGGCTCAGTTAGGTCTTTGGAGAGTTTCATTCCATGTGGATTCCCCTATGTTTGTAGTACAGAGGGGACCATGTTGCCAGACAGGCCTGGCCCTTTGAATCCTATCTCCATGACTGAGTAGTCTCTCTCAGAGGTTTTCTCACCTGCCTAGTGGGGGTAATTGGAGTACTTGTCTCCAAGATGCAGAGGACTATTTTTTTTTTTTAAATTTGCATCAAGCATGGTGCATAGTACTCGACAGATTTTAGGAGCTTGATGTACTTGTGTGTGTGCTGTTGCTTCAGTCGTGTCCAGCTCTTCACGACTCCATGGACTGTGACCTGCCAGGCTCCTCTGTCCTTGGGATTCTCCACTCAAGGATTCTAGAGTGGGCAGTCATGCCCTCCTCCAAGAGACCTTCCCTACCTAAGAATCAAACCCATGTCTCTTACGTTTTCTGCATTGTAAGGTGGGGTCTTTACCACTCTTGCCAGCTGGGAAGCCCAAGAACTTGATACATATTCAGTATTATTATTTTTTATATTGCTATTGTTATTGCTATTTTATTATGCAATGTGTCTAGCACAAGGCAGGTTTTCAACAAAGGTTGCTTCTCTTTTCAAGTAACTCCTCTGCCATCAAATTACTATGTAGCCCAGAAAACGGCACCCTCCCCTTTGGACCTCAGTTTCCTATTTTGAATGAAATGAAAACGGCCCCTCCCAGCTCTGCACATTCTCTGTACTTGGTCTCTGAATCTGTGATTCTGCACAGCTCAAGAATCCAAAGTGACAGTCGTAGGGAAAGAGGATGTGAACGTATTGAGGATGCAAAGAACAGTTCTCATGATGCTGATTTGGTTGTGAAGGCTCACTCTGTAATCAAATCAAAATAATCAGGAGGAGAAGAAAGAAATGAAGCATTGTGGCAGCTTCAATGTTGCCATACTGCTCATGGCTTTCAAAATGCGGTTTCATTTTTGGTTAACTAGTTCTGGTACTTGGGTGAGTCACCCACACATACAACCAATGTAGACAGGAAGAATAGGATTCTTGCTCTGTGTAGCCCTGACTCCTGGAACCCCACTGATCTCAAGTTAACATGGCAAAATATTTCAAGGGCAAGTCACTTCTTTTATCTGAAGCATAGAGATCTGTAGTCAGACCTCCAGGGGTCACGGCACACACCTATGACTTAGTGAGAGGACCATCTCATCTCTTCTTAACTCAGTTTCCTCATCTGTAAACTGGGGAATATTCATGGTTGCGGAGTGTGACAAGATCTTCACAAGATGATGCATAGTGTCTGACACATTGGAATCTCATGAAATGCTGTTTTCTTTGTTTAAAAAAGATGTAGTAGTTTAGCAAGGCTCTACTGGAGGCCTCTTTTTGTTAAAAAATTTATGATTCCAACTTTGAAGGGTTGGTTGATCACAGGGCAATTAGCAAAATCTTTTAATGGATTTCAAAAAAGGAAAAACGTGGGCAATGATACAGAAAGAATTGTCTATTGACGCAGTTTGTAGAATTCAATAAATATTGTATCAGGTCCAGGATGGAAAAAGGATGTTGCCAAAATCATTGTGATGTGATAGTCTAAAAAAATAAACCCAACAATAGGCCAGTGCACTGGCCAGCAGGAAGCCCCAACAATACCCCCACCTTTTTCCTGTACCTTACCCGGAGTTCCTTCCAGGCCACAGAGATAACCGATGGGTGATAAAAAGTCACAGACTGGGTCTGGTGCCAGCAGAGAATGGAAGAGTGAGTGTCAAATCGTTATCTGATCAGAGAAGGGACTCAGCAAACACCCTTCCTAGGCTGTGTTTAAGAAAGTCCCTGGTGGGGGGAAGTCCTGTCTCACCTGAGCGGTCCCTCTGAGTCACGCTGACCTGCTGAGACTCAGCTCACCCAGAAGAGGACCACCTCCACCCCTGGGCCCCTTTCAGCATCCTGCACAGTGCCCTCGTTGCCTGCGGTGATGGAAACAGTAATTCCTCACATTTATAGAGAGCACCAAGCTCTCAGCCTGCTTGCCTTCGCTCATTCCTTTTAGCTCTGGAGGCAGCTCCTTCCTGGCTTTGACTATTCCCTCCGTGGTTCATGCAGAGCTGGGAACCTGGCACATGACTCATGCCTCTGTGCCCCAGTTTCCTCATCTGCAAAGTGGGCGATAATGATGATATCAATCTCGGTGAGTTGTTGTTGGGATTATGTGAGATAATGCAGGCAGGCTGTTTAGCAGTGTGCCTGGCATCACTTGCTATATTTTCCTAATGAAATAAGCAGTAATTATTGTTAATAACAGTCCTGTAAGGGACAGTAGTATCTCCATTTTAGAAGTAAGAAAATTGAGGCTCATTCTATCAATGTAAGTATTGAGCAGCATGTCCCATTCACTGTTTTAGACTGGGCTGAAGACGGAGAGGTTGTAAACAAACATTAAAAACTAGACGTATTAGGTTCTGACAGGTGATTTGAAGAAGGTAGGACTGAGGACAGGAAAAGAGAATGAAGGAGCTGGTGGAGGTGGTCTGCTTGATTAGGTAGGATGAGCAGGAACCTGTGCAGCAGAGACTTCTGTGAGACAGAAGAATGGGCCTTGCCAGCATTGTGGGGAAGAGCATCCAGGCAGATGGAACAGCCTGTGCAAAGGCTCTGCAGGAGAAATTCCTTTGTCAGGGGAATGGCAGGCCCCCTGGGTGACCAAAAGAGAGTGAGCCAGGACCTCAATAGGAGATGAATTATGGAAGTTGGACTTTGAAGGCCTTGGTGAGGATTTGCAATTCTATCCAATGACAAGCTGCTGGAAGCTGCTGAGTGGAGGTTTTGATCTAAATTGAACTTTGTATAAAGCTCACTCTGGCCTCTGTGGGGGAAACAGGGTTGCAGGCAGGTAAGATAGGCTCCAATACTTTGGCTACCTGATGCAAAAAGCCAACTTGTTGGAAAAGACCCTGATGCTGGAAAAGATGGAGGGCAGGAGGAGAATGGGACCACAGAGGATTAGATCGTTAGATAGCATCACCGACTCATCGGACAGGGATTTGAGCAAACTCTGTGAGATAGTGAGGGACAGAGGAGCCTGGGGCGCTGTGGTTCATGGGGTCTGCAGAGTCAGACACAGCTTAGTGACTGAGAAGATAGGTTCAGGTACATCAGCCTGGAGCCTTTTCAGCTCAGAAAAGCAGTGTGATGGTTGCTTGGACAAGACTGGTAGCGGTTTCAATGTGATAAATCATCTACATCTTAATAAAATTAGGAAAAAGGAATGGTAGCAGTGGAATTGATACAGTGGTGACAGATGCTAAAGAATAAAAAGGGAGCCTGAGGGTGATTCATTCTTTTAAGATGTGGGGGATGTGGACCGTTCTAAAAGTCTTTATTGAATGTGTTACCATATTGTTTCTGATTTATGATTTGGTCATTTTGGCCACAAGGCATATGGGGTTTTAGCTCCCTGACCAGGGATTGAACCTGTGGGCCCTGCATTGGGAGGCAAAGTCTCAACCACTAGACCACCAGGGAGGTCCCCAAGAACCATTCATTCTTAATCCTTAGAGAACTGCTGGTCAACCAAGATACAGAAGCTAGGCTAGGAAATATTAAACTCCATAAATTCCAAAGATAATGTTTCCCTTGGATTAAGAAGAACGGGGATTATCATGGCCTGGCAGTCAGTGCAATGTTTAAAGAGAACTTGGGACTTCAGATGTACTCAGAAAATTTGAATAAACCAAGAAATGAAATGAGAAAACCACTCAATTTTGGAAGGTCTATTAAGGGGAGACACCAACCAGAGCAGACATAATGTTTAATGTCTTTAAATATTTAGGTCATTTCTGGTTTTTTGCTCTGCAAAATAATGTTGCAGCAAGCATCCGTGGGTTAGCTGTGCGGCCTTAGGTGTTACACGACTCTCTGGCCTCATTTCCCTCGTCTAGAAAATAAAGAAACCAACAGGATTTACTTTATAGAACTGTTGTGAGAATTACATGGGCTAAATGTGCAAAGTGATTAGGGCGGTATTGAGCACATATTAAATAGTACAAAGATGTGAGCATTTCTTTAAAGGTACTGAAGAGCAGAGGAGCTGAGGCATGAGGGTATACATTTTAAATCTAAAAAAATCACCAAAGAGTCTACAAATGGCAAATGCTGGAAAGGGTATGGAGAAAAGGGAACACTTCTACACTGTTGGTGGGAGTGTAAATTGCCGCAGCCACTATGAAAAATAGTATGGAGTTTCCTCAAATGACTAGCAAGCGTTGCCATATAATGCTTCAGTCCTACTCCTGGGCATATATGTGGGAGAAAACCATAATTTGAAAAGATACATGCACCTTATGTTCATTGCAGCACTATTTACAATAGCCAGGGTATGGAAGTAACCTAAATGCCCTGTGACAGATGAATGGATAAGAATTGTGGTATATGATATAGAGCAAGCCAGTCAGTCCTAAAGGATATCAACCCTGAATATTCATTGGAAGGACTGATGCTGAAGCTCCAATACTTTGACCACCTGAGAGCCAACTCACTGGAAAAGACCCTCATGCTGGGAAAGATTGAAGGAAGGAGGAGAAGGGGGCAACGGAGGATGTGATGGTGGAATGACATCATCAACTCAGTGGACATGAGTTTAAGCAAATGCTCAGGCAAATAGTAAATGACAGGGAAGCCTGGCATGCCACTGTCCACGGGGTCACAAAGTTGGATATGACTGGGCAACTGAATGACTACATAAATATATATATTTATATATATGCTACATACACACACACGGAATATTACTCAGCCATAGAAGATGAAATAATGCCATTTGTAGCAACATGGATGGACTTAGAGATTATCATACTAAGTGAAGTCAGAAAGAGACATACCATACGATATCACTTATATGTGGAATCTAAACTATGACACAAATGAACTTATCCACAAAACAGAAACAGACTCACAGCCATAGAGAGCAGACTTGTGGTTGCCGAGTTGCCAAGACAGAGGAAGGTGGGGGAGGAAAGAATTCTGAGCTTGGGTCAGCAAACTATTATACCTAGGATAGAAAAACAACAAAATCCTACCATATAGAACATGGAAATATATTCAGTATCCTGTGATAAACCATAATGGAAAAGAAAAGGAAAATGAATGTGTGTATATATATATATATAAATATATAATATGCATAACCTAATTACTTTGCTATATAGTAGATATTAGCACAGCATTGTAGATCAACTATATGTAAATAAAATAAATTTAAAAATATAAATAAGCTGTTAAATATAAATAAGGCTTTCCCCCCCTTTTTTGCTCTTCATAGAAAAAACGTTTGCCAGCCTCTAAAATAGACCTGGCTTAATTGACCTTCTATGTAACTGTACCAATTTGTAATCCCTTTAGCAATCAGAGTATGAGAATATTCACTTTCTCTACCCTCACTGATGTTTATTATTATTAATTTTGACAATTTTAGCTAAGCTGATGGGTCAAAAACTGGTTTCTAAATTTAAGCTTCATTTTCTTGATCAGAAGTTCTTCAAGTTTTTGTTTTCAGGGCTTCCTGTCACTCTTTTTTTTTTTTTTATTATTGTTTTTGCCATACATTGTCATGATATCACCATGGGTTTACATATGCTTCCCCTCCGGGTCCCCCCTCCATCCTCCCTCCCCCCCGGGAAATCTCGCTGCACCAGTCCCGAGCATCAATCCTGGGCTGGCGATTGATTAGACACATGACAATTAACATGCTTCAATGCCCTTCTCCCATCTCATCCCACCCTTACCCTCATCCACAAAGTCCACAAGTCTATTCTATACATCTGCGTTCCTTTTGTTGTCTCCCATGTTGGGTTCTCATTACTGTCTTTCTAAATTCCATATATATGTGTTAATATACTGTATTGTTGTTTTTGCTTGTCACTCTTAAAAATGTTTGAGGGCCCCTAGGAGATTTTGTTTCTGTGGGTGATAAGCTATCAAGATTTACCATGTGAGAAAGCTGAGAAATTAAAAAAAATACTTATTTATCTAAAAGTGGCAATAGTAAATCTATTACATGTTAACATGGACGACATTCTTTAATTAACGTGAGAAATGTTAGTTGCTCAGTCATGTTCAACTTTGTGCAACCCCATGGACTATATAGCCTGCCAAGCTCGTCTGTCCATGGAATTCTCCAGGCAAGAATATTAGAGTGGGTAGCCATTCCCTTCTCGAGAGGATTTTCCCAACCCAGGGATAGAATACTGGTCTCCTGCATTGCAGGCAAATTCTTTACAGTCTAAGTCACCAAGAAAGCTCTTTATTTTATTTTTTTGACCAAGTCACATGTGAAATCTTAGCTCCCTGACCACAGATTGAACTCATGTCCCCCGCACTGAAAGTGCAGAGTCTCAACCACTGGACCACCAGGGAAGTTAACATGGATGACAGCTTTTAAATAGAAAAATTACACTTTCTCAAACAAATTAGAAATGAGAAGACAGGCTTCTTTTTGCATGTTTGCAAATCTCTTGACGTTTGCTTCATGGAAGAGAGGAGTTCTTACGTCAGCTGCTGCCTTCAGGCTGCTGCTAGGTGGTTTTAGTTTAAGGAAATATGGGGAAAATCAGTGTCACATAAATCTGTGGTTGGGAAGGGGGTATGTTCATAGCCTTTTGAAATAATTCTTTGTTCCTGTACCAGAACTCTACAAGTGGTATTGGGTTGGCCAAGAAGTTTGCTTGGGTTCTTCCATACCACCTTATAGAAAAACCTGAAGGAACTTTTTGGCCAGCCTAATAGTTTTGCATCCCAATGGTTTCTTTAAAGATAGACTTCGGTGTAGAATCTGAAGCCCTATCACTGAACTTCGCACATTTTTAATATTAAAATTCATCAGTCTGTTTTGTAGTATGAATGGTGTACCCACTCATGAATTTAGGTCATGCATTGGTTATTTGGAAAATATTGGTTCACTGAATTTTGAAAATCTTCCAGATTGGTTCACTTTTCATTATGCGAGAGCAAAAAAGAAATCATATTTGTTAATATCACCATCAATCTCATCAGAATAATCTTTAATAATGGGAAGTTATCAAGCTCACAGTGGCAGATATGTTTACTGTAATTTAATTTTTGCTCAAAAGTTCAAAATTTGTCATTGGTACCAAATATCGGTTGTTTTGTTTAAAGGGATCAGCTCGCTTTGTTCACTGAGAAAATGTCTGCCAAATAGGCTAGTTTTCAGTTGCTCTTTCACCTGAAATAGAATCGAATGAAATAATCCACTAGTTGAGCTTACCACAATCACTCAAGTGTTTTTCCTAGAGATAGTATTCATCTGTCTCATTTTGTCACCCAGAAAAAGAGAGAGGCTGGTGTTCAATGGCAGAGATATAATACAATTTATAATTTTTATTCCTTCATCAAGAAATATTTTTTAACTCCAAGGTCGAGGTGGCGAAAAATACAATTCCTCCTGTAGAGCTGAATGCTGTGCTTTCATTTTGTATGAATGCTCCAGGTTTTTTCCACTGTTGCTTTATGCTACCATTGCAAATGTCCGCACAAGGAAAAAAAACAAATAAGGTAAAATATGACAAAAAGAGTTTTGATCTCATGTTTCCCCTGAAATGATCTTGGGGACTTTTTCAGGACTGCTACCCTAGATAATACTGAGAAGGAGCATATTTTTATCTGTATTTTCTTCTTCAAACTGGCTACTTCCTTTGCCAATTTCTCTAGTGGGTTGTCTTTTTCTTATTGATTTTAGAAGTGAGATGTATACATCTATGTATATATATATATATATACATATACACATATGTCTATGTATGTGTTTCTCAGGTAAAGAATATGCCTGCCAATGCTGGAGATCCAAGGGACGTGAGTTCAATCCCCGGTTGAGAAGATTCTCTGGAGGAGGAAATGGCAACTCCAATATTCTTGCCTGGAAAATTCCATGGATGGAGGAGCCTGGTGGGCTACAGTCCCTGGTGTCGCAGAGTTGGACATGATTGGAGCGACTGAGCACACACAGCGGGTTTATGTTTATATAGGGAAGAGTGATTATATAGTGAAAGTCGCTCAGTCATGTTCGACTCTTTGTGACCCCATGGACTATACAGTCCTTGGAACTCTCCAGGACAGAATACTGGAGTGGGCAGCCTTTCCCTTCTCCAGGGGGTCTTGCAAACCGAGGATCAAACCCAGGTCCACCACATTGCAGGTGGATTCTTTACCAGCTGAGCCACCAGGGAAGCCCTATAAACCAATATATATATTATATATATATTGCAAATATTTCTTCAGGAATAGGGCAAAACCTAAATAATTATGTGCCTCTGTACAGAATAAAACATGACATTGCGTGGAATGATATATTAATAGAATGCATTGACAGAAAGTCATGAAAGATATAGTTTATTGTAAGAAAAAATGGCAAGTTTCAAAACATAGAGAGAATTATGGATAAATTACTGTATCCAATCAAAAACAGTTTTTTAAATAAACTGTATAGCAGTTATATATATGTGTATATATATATACTTATATGTAATGCATAACTATTTTGAATATAAATCATATACACAGATGTAAAATATATTTAAAGGCACAGGAAAATCAACAATATCTGGAAGGATTAACTCCCAAATTATATCACAAAATGATAATAATCATTATTTTAGCTGGATGGGAGGACCCACAACAGGAAGTTATATCAATTGTGACTTTTGATTTGACATTACATCTTTTTACAAGTAGGATATAGTTATGAATTTGATAACTTTTAAAAATTATGGAAATCTGGCTTCTTAAACCTTACAGAATCATTCACGTGAGGAAATCTTCCCATTCCATGTGCCACAGGAAGAATAACAGTGCATGTGTACTTGAAAGAACAACGACAGTGTTTTCTGGAAGCTCCAGTGCTTGCTTTTGGTTGCTCCCTACTGAGAAATGATGCCTACCTATCCTGTTATGGAACTGTGGGCCAAAGTTTTCACTAAACTTAAAGTGACCTTTCCGTTTTCCATTTTCCAAATTCTGACTAACTAATATAAATAAGCCCAATTCAATATTTATATGAAATCCAGGGTACAGTAACCACTGTTACTTAAAATATTTGGATCAGCTTGTTTGATTTAAATATTAGTGACTGACTTTTACACTTTTGTAACTGCCTAACTTTCTTATATTTACTCTAGGAAAATAAATATGGTTAAGTTTTCAGCCCCAAGGGAACTATTTAAGGGGTTTAAAGCAAATATTACTCTAGTATTGAGTTCATATAAGAAATGAGATCATAAAAGCTAATGTCAAGGCAGGAAAAGCTGGAGCAAGTTAATTTCCTAGGTATGATCTTCTGAAGCTATACCGACTTCATAACCTCTCCTGATTCATACCAATAGAATATGTACTTGGTAACGACCCGACATTCATGTAACATCTTTGGTCCAGATGATCCTCAAGTGTTTTATGAATGGATTTCCCTCCATGCGGCAGTGTCTGGCTCAGCCCATGTGTGTGAATGTCCTCGCCTCACTACGCTGGCGTTGTGTGTGTGTGGGGGGGGGGCAGGCAAGCCCATCCTGTTTACCCCTTACGCCCTAGAAATTACATGATTTACCCAGCAGAAGGCACATTTCCTTCCTCCCTGATGAGGAAAGAGCACAGGATATCTTTGTAATATTAGTTTAAATGCCTTACTGCCCGTGGAAGGGGATGAATTAAATTAAAATGGACCTGGGTACTTGATAGGTCCTTTACGCGTTCTAGATAATTGCGTCTTCGTAACAACCCCGTGAGATGGGGTTATTATCATCAGTATTTTAAAGCTGTGGAGGTGAGTCTTGCCTGGGATCACGTGATAGAGTCAGGCCTGCTCCCAACTGTCTCTGATCTCAGCAGCCAAGCCTGGTCATCCCGATTTCCTTCCTGCTGAAGATGATAACAGCAGAGCAGATGGACCATCCCTGAAGTCTCTTTCTCTCTCTAGCGTATGGTGGTGCTCTTTACCACCCAACCTGCTCCTTGGCATGGTGGGGGTCGACATGGGTGGCTATTGTCCTCCACCATTTTCTGACTGCCATACTCTCTCTAGGAGCTCTTAGCTCTTAGGTTGCACTCAGATAGACCCTGTCTTGACTCTGCACCCACTCTTGGCATCACTGTGTGTCTCTCCTGCTTTTCCTAAGCCAGAATTTTCAAAGGCTTTTCTAGACTTGTCTCCAATCCCTTTCTATTTGTTCCCTGCCAAGGCACTGAAGCTGGGCTTCCCTTTTCTGAATGTACTTCTCAAGGATATGCCTCAGCCACATATTGACAAAAGGATTCTTTTGTGTTTATTTCCTGGATCTTTCTGTTGTGATTGCAATAGTCCCTACTGCAAGACTCAAGACCCTTGACCTTCATGGTCCTGTCGTCTGGTTTTTCTTCTACTCCCCTGGCCATTGTCGTGTTCAGTCCTTTTTATCCTCCCGCTCCTGCCTTGCGTGGCTCATACTTGCTCGTGAGAGTCAGTGGTTAGTTCTTCAGGAACTTTGTGAGCCCCTCCATGTCATGTTGATAGCTTGAAATCGACTATCTAGAGTGTTCACACCATGGAGACTGGCAACTGTTAAATATCAGTTCCCCTCCAACTACAAGAATTAGACATTCATCAGTCCCCACTGCTTCTACTCCTGCATGATGAGGATATTTCTTAGGGTGGTCATTCTGAAATTTTCTTCTCAGTTGACATAAATTGTCTCCAACACACACACACACACACACACACACACACACACACACACACACACACACACACACACACTATCTTATGGTTTTAACCGACACTTATACCATCGCACCTACCTGCAAACGTGAACTCCCTCCAGAGTTTGAGACCTGCGTATCCAGTCACTTCCTGAACATGTCTGTCTGGATGTTGGACAGACACCCTAAGCTCCCCACTTCCCAGCCTGAACTCACCATCTGTCGCTTCTCCTATAATGGTTCCACCGTCTTGCTTCCGTCTATTTCAGAAATTTGCTGTGACCTCTCTCTGCTCTTTTCATGCTGAGCTCAAGAAGGTGTTGTCAAAAGGGGTTCTCACTCTAGAACTAGTTCTTGGAGTGGGAACGTGAAGGAAATGGTGATTTGGGGTGACAGGGTGGTTTTCATTTGGATTCTTACACTTGAAATTTCTGCAGTGTGGGAAATTTGACATCTGAAATCTATGCAGTGAAAACAGCATCCTCCTCTGTGCTCAAGGAAGGGAGGAAATAAGCTCATGTAAATTAAGCATCTACTAGATGCTTTTAGAAGCTTTTTCTTACATCAGTTGACTTAATCTTCTGGATATTCCTGTGACTTAGGTATTACCATAATATTTTTGCACACAGGAGAAGTTGAACCTCAGCTGAAATAAATAGCTTGTCCATAGAGCCTAGTAAATAGGTGTAGAGCTGTGATTCAGGCAGGCCAATGGGGCCTCAAAGGTTGTGATCTTTTCATTACCACCTGGTGCCTTTGGCTAGGTGGTTTTACCTGCACAAAACTGGCCCCTGGCAGCTGAAATGACCTCTTGCCTTTACCCCAGGCAGAGCTCCAAAGGTCTTTATTCTTTCTAGCACTGCCTTCATGCTTCCCCACCTGTAAAACCTTGCCTACCCTCCCAGGTCCTAGGTAGTTCAGTCGCTCTGTCGTGTCCAACTCTTTGTGACCCCATGGACTGCAGCACACCAGGCTTCCCTGTCCATCACCAACTCCTGAAGCTTGCGCAAACTCATGTCCATCGAGTTGGTGATGCCATCCAACCATCTCATCCTCTGTTGTCCCCTTCTCCTCCTGCCTTCAATCTTTTCCAGCATCAGGGCCTTTTCCAATGAGTCAGTTCTTCGCATCAGGTGGCCAAACTATTGGACTTTCAGCTTCAGCATCAGTCCTGCCAATGAATATTCAGGACTGATTTCCTTTAGGATTGACTGGTTTGATATCCTTACAGTCCAAGGAACTCTTCAAGAGTCTTTTCGAACACCACAGTTTGAAAGCATCAATTCTTCAGCACTCAGCTTTCTTCATAGTACAAATCTCACATCCATACATGACTGCTGGATAAACCATAGCTTTGCCTAGATGGACCTTTGTAGGCAAACTAATGTCTCTGCTTCTTAATATGCTGTCTAGGTTGGTAATAGCTTTTCTTCCAAGGAACAAGCATCTTTTAATTTCATGGCTGCAGTCACCATCTGCAGTGATTTTAAAGTGAAAGTGAAAGTGAAAATGAAGTCGCCCAGTCGTGTCCGACTCTTTGTGACCCCATGGACTGTAGCCTACCAGGCTCCTCCATCCATGGGATTTTCCAGGCAAGAGGACTGGAGTGAGTTGCCATTTCCTTCTCTAGGGGATCTTCCCAATTCAGGGATCAAACCCAGGTTTCCCGCATTGTAGGCAGATGCTTTACCATCTGCGCCACCAGGGAAGTCTTGCAGTGATTTTGGAGACCCCCCCCAAAATAAAGTCTCTCACTGTTTCCATTGTTTCCCCATCTATTTGCCATGAAGTGATGGGACTGGATGCCATGATCTTCATTTTCTGAATTTTGAGTTTTAAGCCAACTTTTTCACTCTCCTTTTTCACTTTCATCAGGAGGCTCTATAGTTCCTCTTCACTTTCTCCCATAAGGGTGGTGTCGTCTGCATATCTGAGGTTATTGATATTTCTCCTGGCAGTCTTGATTTCAGCTTGTGCTTCATCCAACCTGGCATTTTGCAGGATGTACTCATGCATATAAGTTAAATAAGCAGGGTGACATTATACAGCCTTGACATACTCCTTCCCTGATTTGGAACCAGTCTGTTGTTCCATTTCCAGTTCTAACTGTTGCTTCTTGATCTGCATACAGATTTCTCAAGAGGCAGGTAGGGTGGTCTGATATTCCGATTTCTTGAAGGATTTTCCACAGTCTGTTGTGATCCGCGCAGTCACAGGCTTTGGTGTAGTCAATAAAGCAGAAGTAGATAATTTTCTGGAATTCTCTTGCTTTTTCAAAGATCCAACGAATATTGGCAATCTGATCTCTGGTTCCTCTGCCTTTTCTAAATCCATCTTGGACACCTGTAAGTTCATAGTTCATGTGCTGTTGAAGCCTGGCTTGCAGAATTTTGAGCATTACTTTGCGAATGTGAGATGAGTGCAATTGTGCAGTTGTTTGAATGTTCTTGGGTCCTAGGTAACCCCATGCCTAATGTAACAGCTGGGTGAATGGAATCAAAGTTCATTCTTGGGGTTTTTAGGCTGAAAGAGCCCTACACGCTTGGAGAACATTGTTACAAGGATGGTTTTCACACTTTTTGAAGGTCACTCACCCGTCTGCACATGCCCACTATGTGACTGGCTTGTTTATTAGGTGGGCTCAAATATAACATGAAGCGGATGTGAGGCTAAGAGCTAGCGCCTACTTCAGGGTGCTGACTCTCTAGCTGGAAACAGGATCCGTGAAATAGTCAAAGAATGAAGAAGGAAATTATGGACAAGCGTCCTCACATTCTTGATAGCTCTGCTTTGATAGCCACACTTCAAGAAAGTGTTACTATTGACAATCAGGAAACAGTCGTGTCATCAAATATCACTTAAGACTCCATCAGTCACTCTAATGTTAAATGGCTCCATTTCTTGAAGTTAAAAATGCATCATTACATCATCAATAGGGCCAGAAGGGCTTGCAGGAAGTCGCACAGCTTTCTGAAAAGGCTTCAGAGTGACCACTAGGCTCCTTAGATGGTATCTTTGTGTTGTTTTCCCTGCTGTGGAATTCTTGGTAAAGTGTATCTATTTTTCCTTGGTGGCTCATTATAAAGAATCCATCTGCAATGCAGGAATCTCAGGTTTGATCCCTGAGTTGGGGAGAAAGATCCCCTGGAGAAAAAAATGCAATGCACTCCAATATTCTTGTCTGGGAAATCCTCTGGACAGAGGAGCCTGGCAGGCACAGTCCATGGGATCACAAGAGTCAGACGTGACTTTGTGACTACACAACAGTGACAAAAATGGTATCAGTCATTCCATCTGTATTAGCTAAACACTTGCTTTATACGAAGCATTTTGAATGAAACAAAATGAATACAATTGACAAAGTCCCTCTCTTATGGCACTTGCATTGGGTGAAATCAATAAGAAAGTATCAAGTAGTGATCTCAGTAATAAGAAGAAAGAAAAGAGGCTGATGGCAGAAAATATATTAGGGACAACTTGAGTCGCGGTGGTCAGGGAAGTCCTTCCTGGTGAGCTGATACTGATGTTTAGACGAAGATGTGTATGCAAGTGTAAGCCAGCCTTCTGAACATCTGGAAGGGAGCATTCTAAGTGGTGGCCAAGGACAAATACAGGAGAGAGAAAGACAGTGAGCCAGACAATACAGCTGAAGCACATGGCCCAAGATTAGGTTGAAGAGATTCTTGGGGGCCAGATTTCATTAGGCCTCATAGACTGGGGAAAGGAGTTTCGATTTGGGATATAATTGTGGTGTGGGAAGCCTTTGGAAAACTACAAGTGGGAGGGGTTTAAACTGACTTAATCTGCAGATAATGTCATTCTGGCAGTTGTACCAAGAGTGAATTTCAGGGAATAGGGAAAGATTGTAGACAGGTAGGGGGCTCCTCCATTCTCCACTGAAAGTAAGATGGTGGCTTGGACAGAGTGGCGGCAGTGGGGTTGGAAGAAGTGGCTGGATCTGAGCTGGATTTTGCGGATAGACTGGATGTGGTTGGCACAGGGAAGAGAAGATCTCAGTGTGTATATTCCACAACCATGAGTGTATTGGTGCATTTACTGAGCGGGGATTAGTGAGATGGAGGAGGGAGAAGGCTTAGGAAGGAAATGATTTTTCCTACATTCTATCACATGGCCCTGCAGCCTATTTACAGTCCTGTTCAAGTTAAGGAGGATTAGGCCACCCACTCCTTGGCGGGGTGTCTCTAAAGGTGAAAAATTGTTTCACAGGGTAATCTGGACTCTGCCTTCTAGTGAGTTCCTCCCATGTGTACATTTTTATTTCTCTGGAAACACATGGAATACATCTGCTGTCTTTGCAGAAAGTCTTGCCAAATATTTGAATACCAAGATTCTCAACATTGTTTTAGCGTATTAAAATTTCAAATTAGCTCGGGTAAAAAAGCCATTAATTTGATTGTGGTGTATATACATGGGCTTCTCCAGACTGGGTAATCTCTGTGTGTGGAACCATGTTATGGAGCCTTGGTTGTGAATGAAATGCTAAGGTTTTAGTGTTGACGTGTCGCTAAGACCCTTTACATAATTCTTTTCCATCTCTTCTGCTTTCTATAATTTACTCTGTACTTTGTTTTAATGTAGTATCTTCTTGTAGAGTATAAGAAAAAGAGACACAAGTACCTAGATTTAAAATACAAGTGCCATCCAGCATCTCATCACTCAAAGACTTTGACAGTTACGTTGCTTGGCTTATTTTTTTTTCCAGCATTTTTCTTCCAGTTTTTCACAAAGGGACAGTGCTTGTCCTATACACTTATGTTTTGCTTTCTTCATTTGCATTTGTTATATCAAATGTTTAAAAATACTGCTTTTGAAGCATTTCTCAGAGAATATTTCTCACACTTGCTGAGTAGTTTTTTCAGTCAGTAAGATGATTCCATTTATTGCCAATTTTTCTTTTTTTGCCATCAATTGTGTTTATTTTATTTAGAGTAATTATATGTAGGTCCAATTCCAAGTTCCGGTTACCCGAAAAAAAAGCCTCTGTTGAAAAATCAGCTGATCTCCAAAGACTTAAAGTTCATAGCAGCTGGAGTGAAAGGGGTAGAGGCTATTCTTCCTTGTCAATGATCCTTTTTGTTTTTTTAACTTTTTATTTTATATTGGAGTATAGCCCTTTAACAATGTTGTGATAGCTGCAGGTGGACAACGAAGGGATATGTATGGCTGAGTCCCTTTGCTAGTTTTAACAATTGTTATCATTTTAATGGCACTATAGTGAACAGCTTCAGTTAAAAGGATTTTTTCCCATAATTTGGATCACATCCTCAAGGGAGTTACAAAGTCAGTGTGGACATTCCTGAAACTCTTCATACAGTGTGAGAATACCAAGTTCCCCATAAGGTCATGTAATTAACTCTACTATTACAGATGACCACACCCAGGCCTCAGTTAAATATCATTAAAAGAAAGCTTTGCTGACTTAATTGACAAAACCCATTTGGCATTAACAGTCTCATCTGAATTATGAGAATTACTAATGAGGGTAAGTTTTTTTCTGTATGTTTATGAATCTTTACATTTTCTTTCTTCTGAATTGTGTTTTTGCTTTTGCCCATTTAACAACTGACTCTCTTATTTCTAACACATTCCCTGCCTGTCATGTCACTATTCCTTCCCTTATCTTGTTATAAAAACATTTTTAAGAGTTTTTTGGTACACTGGGATTCAACTATTAATAGAATGTTAACTATTCAAATTTTGGGTGAGAGGCAACTTGAAACAAGAAAGACATGACATGTACTACACAAGTAGAAAAATTCAAATAGAGTGCAATTTCTCTCCAGCCCTCAGTATAAAACTCATCAAAGCAAAAGCTGTTTTATTTAGACATCTGGGAAATGTACTTTGACAAACATCCGCTTGATGACTGTCAGCATCACAAAGAGACTTTGATATCAAAAATTCACAGAAACTGCTGAAATAAATTATATATTTTTATGACAAAGCACTGTTCGCTGACTCATTTGCATTGTCCACGCAATGGGGCTTTCGAATCTTAGTACAAAGAAGGGCTCCATTGTCATGTAAATAGCATGGTGGAATTAGTAAAGAGCTCTGAGGATCCACCAACTGCAAAAGCAGGATCGCCTTCTACCTGCTCTGAGCAAGGCTTACACGTGGTGGCTCTTCAGTATTTTTAACTGAAGTGTTTCCAAAATTTACATATTCAGTTCTTTTATAGCTCTAGAGACACTCTCTCAAACTACCGCAGAAGGTAACAAAACATCCTTCAACAAGTCTGATTTCTATGCATGTAGGCCATAAAAAACATAGAGAATCTTCAGCCCTATTTCCAATAAGTTCAAATGCAACCAGTTCTGTTGGAGAGTTTGATCTTTTGTATATCCACAGCACAAGGAAGAACATACTTCACCTTCTGTTTATAAAACCCTCAACCACTGGGCTACTAGCTGTTTGAAACTGTTAAAACTGATGAGCCATCCTGATGGAGTTACCTGTTACCTGAGCTACATCAAACTAACTTGACAAACTGTGTTTTAGACAATGGGAAGAATGTCTGGAGTGGGCCAAAGTCTTAGAGACAGTGTGATGTTGTAGAAAAAGTATGGGTGTTCAGATCAGAGAGACAAGCCTTAGGAGCTAGTCTTGTTCCTTAGTATTGGCTCAACTCCTCCGGGGCAGACTGAGTCCTCTGGCACTCAGCTGCCTCACCAGTGACCTCATAAACTAGAATTAACGCCACCTACCTGGCCTGGAAGTTAAGGACTGAAAGAGACAGTATGTATGAGTCACCTAGCTGAGTGCTTGGCCCATGGTAAATTTACATGAATTCTTAAGCTAATATTATTGGTTTGCTTGTTTCTACCTATAACTGTTGCTGTCACAGAATGTTGCTGGAAGAAGAAACAGGGAATACAGAATAATAGGCAGCCGTGTATTTTGCCAATAGGCTATATGATCTTGAATATTGACAACCACAACAACGACTCACTGAGCACCTGCCGTGTCTCAGGCCCTCGTGCCTTGTGCTAAAGGCACACAGGGGAGACGGGTGACCCTTCCTCACTGCTGTCCGGGCTCCTTTGCTAGGGAAAGCCGTCACTGACGAGGCTTACACCTCCACCTGTGCTCAGAGGAAGTGGGTCGACCCCGGCATGCTCACTCGCAGTCAGGGGTCCGAGCTCGGCTATGGCTGTGGTCACCAAAGCCGCTCTTTCCTAGGGAAGCTCAGTGTGTGAACTTGGAAGTAGGGGATCTGCTCATCCCATGGACCCCACTTCCCTCCCATGAGGCCCTCTAGAGCTTCAAGGACAAATACCACTGACCTGGCACCAACTCACCTCTCTGATCTTATCGATGGTGCCGTTGAGACCCCAGCTCTTAGGAAAGCACCTCTCTCTGGGGCTGGCCAGAAGCAGTCACCGGATGGGTCCATCGTAAAGACTCTATGTTTTAGATTTATTTTTAATTAAAGGACAATTGCTTTACAATGTTTGTTGATTTCTGCCATGCAGCAATATAAATCAGCTGTAAGTATACAACTGTTTCCTTCCTCTTGAGGCTCCCTCTGCCGCCCCCCGCACCCCGTCCCACTGCTCTAGGTTGTCACAGAACACCGGGTTGAGCTCCCTGTATTTATACAGCAAATTTCCACTAGCTCTCTGTTTTATATGGTAATGTCTATGTTTCCATACACACTCTCAATTTGTCCCACCCTCTCCTTTCCCTGCTGTGATATAAAGTTTCTTCATATCTGAGTCTCTATTCTTGCCCTGCAAATAAGTTTGTCAGTACCATTTTTCTAAATTCCATATATACGCACTAATAGACTGTATTTACCTCTTCCTGACTTACTTCACTCTGTATAACAGACTGTAGGTTCATCGACCTCCCTAGAGCTGACTCAGATGGTCCACAAACACAATAGAAGATGCTCAACATCGCTCATTATTAGAGAAATGCAGACCAAAACTACAGTGAGGTATCACCTCACACCAGTTAGAATGGCCATCATCAAGAAGTCTGCTCTAGAAACTCTTAAGGAGCCAGAGTGAGCTGGCCCCCGCTGGCCCATGGGTTCCGCTGCATCTGCTTGTAGGTGTTCGCTCTTGACCCACTGTTAGCAGACACAACGTGATGTAGTTTTCCCTCTTGTACCTTTAGCCACAGGCCCCATTCCATCTGCTTTGAATGTTTAATCCAGTATCAGGTCTGAAATTAAAGGAATGCAGGTGGAGAAGACATTAGGCCGTAGACATCAGGGAAAAGCAGTGTTTTCAGAGGTTCTGGAGGATCAGGAGAGACGCTCGGCAATAAGATTAGGGAAGGAGCATTTTGCAACACTGTCAGGAAGTCCTCGCCATCAAGATTCAAGTTTAGGAAGACAGGAGAAATGCTTTCTTTTCTTTCTTAAATTTTGTTTTTAGAGTCTAATTGCTTTACAATTTTGTGTCAGTGTCTGCTATACAACGTGAATCAGCTATGTGAGTGTGTGAGTGTGTGTGTGAGTGTGTGTGTGTGTGTGTGTGTGTGTGCTTAGCCATGATCAGTTCTTGGCAACTCCATGGACTGTAGTCAGCTCCTCTGTCCATGGAACTTTCCAGGCACGCATACTGGAGTGGGTTGCCATTTCCACCTCCAGAGGATCTTCCCGACCCAGGGATAGAACCTGTATCTCTTGCATCTCCTGCACTGGCAGGTGGATTCTTTACCACCACGCCACTTGGGAAGGTGGGCGAAAGCACCTCCCTCATTGGATAAAGGTAGTTGATAGAGAATCGGCTATATGTATTCGTATATGCCCTCCCTCTTGAACCTCCGTCCCACCCCCGACCTCCGCATCCCACCTGTCTGGGTAATCACAGGGCGCTGAGCTAAGCTCCCCGTGCCATACGGCAGCTTCCCACTAGCCGTCCGTGTTACGCACGGTAGCGCCTTTATGTCAGTCTTACTCTCCCAGTTCATCCCTCCCTCTCCTTCCCCCAACTCCTTGTCTGCATGTCTGTTCTCTATGTCTGTGTTTCTACTCCAAGGCAGGAGGAATATTTTCTTGAATGCAAAGAGTCAGTCAGTTTGATTTCTTAAAAATTAAAAACTTCTGTGCCTTGAGGACTTATCCCAATTACACAATAAAAAAAGCAGAATTAGGCAAAAAAAAAAAAACCTACTTACGAGAAAAGTAAAAGACAAATTCTTAATATCGTTACTGTATAAAGGGCCAGGAGGGAGCCACACGGGCCCTTGTGAAGTCAAGTTTTAAAGTCTCTTTTCCAGATGTGGAACTGCAGAAATGTAAATAAAGCTTGAGCGAAAAGATGTCCTTTTACTGAAAGGATGTCGTTGGCCAAGGAATTTGAAATGAGGCAGCCAGGAGAACGGAGAGGAGGAAAGGATTTACTTTAATCTCTAGACCTGTTGCTAGCTGACCCACTATTAATCGGTCCTCATAGAAGAGGCCAGCACCTTGGTTTTTGAAGAAATAAAATACTGGACAAGGGGTAGGGGGGCAGAATTTCCTGGTGGTCTAGTGGTTAGTCCTGGGTGCTTTCCCTGCTGGGGCATGGTAATTACCTAATGACTAGGGTAATTCAATCCCTATTCAGGGAAATAAGATCCCACAAGATGTATGGAGGGGCCAAAAATAATAATAATAAAAAAATTAAGAAAAAAATTTTATCGGGCTAACCTGGTGGCTCAGTGGTAAAGAATCTGCCTGCCAATGCAAGAGACACGGTTCCATCCCTGATCTGGGAAGTTCCCACACGTTGTGGAGCAGCTAAGTTTGCATGCCATAACCACTGGGCCTGCGTTCTAGAGATTGTGAGTCGCAACTACTGAAGCCTGAACACCCCAGAGGCCGTGCCCCATAGCAAGAGAAGCCAGCCAACCAAGAGCAGCTGCCCGCTAGCTGCCACTAGAGAAAAGCACACACAGCAACGAGGAGCCAGCACAGCCCAAAATAAAAATAAATAATAAAATTATAAAGCATTTTTTCTAAGATTTTTATAAAAAATGCATGCCATTTGATAACGCTTCAGTAATATTCTACAAGTTGTTAGTACTTGGTGTTTACATTTTAATGAATGAGATTCACACTTACTTACACCCAGTGTTTAACGTATAACATGTTGAAGTCATTCATTCATTCTTCAACTAGTTCCTGAACCAGACTCTCTGCCAGTCTCTGGGGACTTAACAATAAAGAGGAAAAGCATGATTTGAACTCTGAAGAAGCAAACGTATAAAATGTTCCTTCTTAGGAAATAGCCCACTGTGTGGGAAATGCTAAATTCAGGAAGACATTTATTACACCATTATTTTTAAAGCTAAAATTGGAAACAACCTTAGTTTAAAAACTAAGGAAATGATCACTTATAAGTCTACTGGATGTAGATATTGAACATGGCTTTTGTGAGAAAAGTGTTTATGCTTTATTGAGAAATAAAGCACAGATTTGTATATACTGCATGGCTGCAAATATGCTAACAATGAGGAAAAGGAAAAGTATAGCAAAGAAAAAAAATATGATGGTTGTGTGATGTAATTATGGTAGACTTTCTTTTTTCTTTGCAGTATTTCCTTTTTGTTGAAGTGTAATGATAACTGTTTCCTTTTATAGTAAACTTACTCGGCTAGGCTTCATGAATTTGGTATACATCTGTTCACGTACTCCTCACAGCAGCTGTATGGCAGGTAAGGAAAACTGGGTGCTGAGAGCTTAGATTCCAGCCTGGGAGTCTAACTCTATGCCCAGGGTGTTCCTTCAGAGAGAGAAATTGGTGTGGTTTTAGAAAGATGAACCCAGGGCCTTCCTTGGAGGCTCAGTGGTAAGGAGTTCGCCTGCCAGTGCAGGAGGCGCAGGCAGCCCCTGGTCCAGGAAGATCCCCTGTGCTGTGGAGTGACTAAGCACTAAGTAATTGTGTGCCACAATCACCGAGGCCGTGCTCTAGAGCCCGGTGTGTAGAACTACTGAACCTATGTGCTGCAACTCCTGAAGCCCTCAGCTCCGAGAGTGCACACTCCACTGCAGAAGCCACACACAATTCTAGAGTAGCCCCCACCGTCCCCAACTAGAGAAAGCACACACGCAGCAACAAAGACCCAGCACAGCCAAAAATAAATAAACAACATTAAAAAGAAGAATCCAAGCCGTGGTCTCCAGAGTTTAAGCTCTGTGTCTTGTTACTAAGATGGAGATGTTTTTTTTTTTTTTCTTCAAGATATTTTGCTGTTGTTGTGGATAATCTTTTAAAAGTCCTTACTGAATTTGTTACAGTATTTCTTTTGTTTTGTGTTTTTGGCTGCAAGGCATATGGGGTCTTAGCTCCCTAATCAGGGATTGAATCCGCACCTCCTGCACTGAAAGACGAAGTGTCCACCCCTGGACCACCAGAGAAATCCCCAGATGGATGTCTTAATAATATTCACTGCCCTAGGGCTGCTGTGTGGAGTGTCAAACACGATGATGTTTGTGAAAGTTTTGTTTTTTGTAAATTTTAAATTTCTGCTCAAAAGTCAGTGATGTGCATATTCAGAATATTTTTGAGTATCTTAGTCAATATGTATATTACATAACTTTAAATATGTTTTAAGTGTACAAATGTAGGTCAACTTGTTTATATATTTTAAATAGCTATTTAGAACATAATTTTTTTAATTGATGAAAAGCGGCACTGGGTAAGGCCTATTTTGTAAGTTAGTTTTTTTTTTTTTCTGCTGGGTCAGCTCCTTTATGCTGTTTCTCTCTTTATCTTTCTGACATTCCCTGTCCCACCCATTGTATGATTTCTTTTTTCTTTCATTGAACATGCCTCTTCAAGGTCAAGAAACCACTCTAATTTGCACTTTGGAGGTATCTGGCAGCCAAAGGTTTAAATTCTTAACCAGCAATTGGGATTCTGGGCTTAGATTGCTTTATTATGCTTTATATCTGTTGACCAGGAGTAAAAAATAATATGTGGAGTAGAATTACAAAGGTGACTCTTCAAAAGCACGTGGAAATATTATAGCCTGAAAGCGTGCTCACCAAAGCCATGAAAATAGATGAGTTCCCCAAGAGGTACCCAGTGATCCCCTTTTATAGACTTCCAGGATGCATATATGAATTCCATGTGGCCCTTGATGGCCTCTTGGAGAAAATGGGGAAGAGCTTTGTGTTCTAAGAGTTTATGATGTTTTGAGTTGCATCATATGCAGCTGACATTTAATTTGAAAGCGGTCCGTTGAAAATGTCATCTGGTTTTCATTTGTGGGGGCCCACTTGAAAACAGGAGGTTGGATTCTGTGACCTCCTGGTTTCCTCTTAACTCTGAATTTTTTTTTGAGATTGTTTGATTCAAGGATAAATATAAAGTTGACTTTCTAGCCCACCAATGGATATCTGCGCAGGGCTTCAGAACTGACAATAAAACATTTTCCACACATTCCATCCTGTCTTCAAGAAGGGTAAAGGAAGAAAAAAAAAATGCCCTTGTTAAGTCTAGATTAGAATATGTACTATACGACACGGTGGGTATTTTCAGTGGGTGTTGTTTGTGTGGTCAGAATGGAAAGACATTGTTCAAATGTAACTGTGAGAATTAGAATCTTACTCTCAGGCAGCGTGTTCTAAAGGATTATCAAACACCTGTGAAGTAGGTGCGTATATGATGGGTAATGCCATTGAAAAACGTTTCAGCAGGTGGGAGAATGTGAATAAATCGTGTCATCATCTAATTTAGATACTTGGTTCATCTGCTTTAGATATTGAGGGGGAAATAATGATTTCTTTTCCTGGGATATTAAGACTCCACTCACATTTTCTGTGTTCTACAACAGTCTTCAGTATACCGGTTGTGTTAGCTAGACTTGCCCTGGAAATTCAGGGCTGTTCAGAAATGTCAGGGCTAGCTATGGTTATGCCTGCCCTGAATTTTAAAAAATGTAATAACAGAATGTTTTTCTATGAGGGCCAAGAAGAAAAAATGGTATTCTATAATTTTCCTTAGAGACTTGGGTAGATAAGACAGGGCATATGCGGTGTACCCAATCAAAACACAATTTCACAGGTTTATGAGTTTGCTTGAGATGCAGCCTGTCTCATGGAGCCTGGTTTTGCGTGTGCATGCAGAATCCAGGGAACATGCTGCAACCCAGCAAATACCTCTGGATCCTCTTCACTGAGGCTATATTCCTGGTACCAGTCCCTTCCTGGCTGGGTCTTTTAGGGGTTGGTCAGGGAGCTGTGAGCTGAAAAATGAGTTAGCATGCCACTTCCTCAGGTGGAAGAGAAGGAGATGTCTTTGTCTGAAGGACAAAGACAAGAAGACTGGACATATTAAGAAGAATGGACATATTAAGAGCTTCACACATTGTATGTGTGTGTGTGTGTGTATCATTTATACTTTGCCAAGTCCATCTGGTAGACTTTGTGAGCTGGGCGTCTTGGTCTGAGAGTCTGAGATGGAGGTCAGGAGTCATGGGCTAACCACTGTTCTATCCTATCATTCAAAATCCCAGGCTCCCTTCCTGCAGGATTAGTAGATGTGCTCTTCAGGCCACATGGCAGGTGCGGTTCCTTCTTTGACCCTATTCTCTCCCCAGTGTGGACCTTCTGTGAATATTCCTCTTACATGTTATGTGCTTAGTCTCTCTGTCGTGTCTGACGTATTGGGACTCCATGCACTGTAGCCTGCCAGGCTCCTCTATCCATGGGGATTTCCCTAGAAACATGTTCAGTGGCTGGGAAAGATGAGAATTGCATTTTTTGCATTAACTTGTAATCAATGTCATTCATAATAGAATGTGTGGTGTGTATATGTTCACATCACTGCGATCATACACAGTACATATATAAACTTGGATTACACTTTGTCACTTACAGTCATGTCCCTTCAAGTTTACCCCTTGGTGCTGAGGACTCACTGAGTCCAGTGCCTAACTTCTCCATTATTATTGATTGATGAGTTGGAGCAAGTTGCTCACCTTCTTAAATTCTTAACTCCTCAAGTGTGAAATAATTCTATTTTCTTTCTTTAAAAAAAATTATTGAAGTATAGTTGAGTTACAATGTGTTAATTTCTGCATGTAGCAGAGTGACTCAATTATAGATACATATATTTTTCATAATCTTTTTCATAATGGCTTATCACAGGATACTGAATATAGTTCCCTGTGCTATACAGTAGGACCTTGTTGCTTATCCATTTTATATATAGCTTGCATCTGCTGATCCCAGCCTCCTAACCCTTATCTACACTACCCTCCTCTTCCTTGGAAACCACAAGTCTGTTCTCTATGGTGTAAGTCTGTTTCTGTTTCATAAACAGGTTCATTTGTGTCATATTTTAGATATGGCATTTGTCTTTCTCTTCACTTAGTATGATAATCTCAAGGCCCATCTATGTTGCTGCCATTGGCATTATTTCATTATTTTTTATGGCTGAGTAATATTCCATTATATATACATACCATATCTTTCTTATCCATTCATCTGTTGACAGATATTTAAGTTGCTTCCATGACTCAGCTTTTGTGAATAGTGCCACTATGAGCATAGGAGTGTGTGTATCTTTTCCAGTTATAGTTTTGTCTGGATATAGGCCCAGTAATAGGATTGCTGGATCTGTAATATTTCCTTTATGATAGGAATGATGGAAAGATGAAAGAGATGATTTTGCAAGTACTTTATAAACTGAAAAGGTAATAGACACAGAAGGTATTAAATATTCAACAATTTAGGAGACCTTTGAGATCCCTTTCAATCCAGAGAATTAGTGAGCTCCAAGAAAATGTTTGTTCGTTGTTGTTCGGTTGCTAAGTCATGTCTGACTCTGAAACCCCATGGACTGCAGCATGCCAGGCTTTCCTGTCCTTCATTATCTTCTGGAGTTTGCTCAAACTCATGTCCATTGAGTCAGTGATGCCATCCAACCATCTTGTCCTCTGTTGTTCCTTTCTTCTCCTGCCTTCAATCTTTCCCAGCCACAGGGTCTTCTCTAATGAGTCAGCCCTCTGCATCAGGTGGCCGAAGGACTGGACTTCAGCGTCAGTCCTTCCAATGAATATTCAGGGTTGATTTCCTTTAGGATCGACTCGTTTTATCTCCTTGCTGTCCAAGGGACTCTGAAGAGTCTTCTCCAGCACCACGATTCAAAAGCATCAGTTCTTTGGCACTCAGCCTTCTTAATGGTCCAACACTCACACCCGTACATGACTACTGGAGAAACCATAGCTTTGGCTGTACACACCATTGTCAGCAAAGTGATGTCTCTGCTTTTTAATACTCTGTCAGAGTTTGTCACAGCTTTTCTCCCAAGAAGTGAGCATCTTTTAATTTTAATTAAATCAATTAATTAAAAGAAAATGTTGACCACTTTCAAAAAAGTGTGTGTGTGTGTTTACTATTAGTGGACCTGTTCACAAGGAGCTAGATTCAGAAGAGGGGTTTCCTTATCTACAAATCAAAGCTAATAATTTCTTCATATTTAAATAAGAAAATGAACATGAGGCTCATAGCAGAGTCTGGGACATAGATGACTCTCAGAAACAGTCTCTTTATCAATTGGAAATTGCATATAAAGAACACAGGTTCAATTTGTTTTGAATATCTGTTCTACCATTAATTAGCTGCCCACCCCCAACTAATCCTGACAAATTCCTTAACCTGGACAAATTGTGACACATTCCATAACTCAGGAAAAGGATTTCGTTTCTCAGCCTCAGTTTCCCCTGTGTTTAATGAAGATTACTTCCATCCCACGGAGGCATGGCCCAGCACCCACATAAGCACGGGTGGTCAGTGTCTGGCACATAAGAAGCTCAAGAAGCTTGTAGTTCTCTCTGCCTTCCATCCACTCTCGAGGTCAGTAGGGCCTTTTTGAGTCCTGCCTGCAGGACACACTCAGGAAAGTTACTTGGCTCTTGTCTGGGACGTTCTCACTCACAGCACAATTCCAACTCTGCTTGATATCTTGTTATAACCTGCAATGGAAGTGAATGTAAACACATATTCTGAATCACTTCCCTGTACTCCTGAAACTAACACAGCATTGTCAACAACTACATTTCAATAAAAATGAAAGGGACTTCCCTGACCGTCCAGTGTTAGGATTTCGTCTTCCAACGCAGGAGATGCGGGTTTGATCACTGGTTGGGAAGCTAAGATCCCACATGCCTTGGGGCCAAAACCTCAAAACATAAAACAAGCAATACTGCAACAGAGTCGATAAAGACTTTTAAAAATAAATAACTAAAATAAAAAAAAAAATTTAAAAAACGCACCAAGGTAAATGAAGCCTTTTGAGGCCAAGTCCCTTATACGGCCATGCCTGTCAGACCTTTGGGCTAAGTTCTTCCAAAATGCTTGAACTATGTGTTTGCTTTTTTCCTTCTCTCAGTGCCCAGACTGAGAGATTCAGTGCCCAGCTGAACCATTTATTAGCATCAGTGGAGAACAGATTATAGTCCTCCCCCTGGAAGTTACCTGCTTGGTATGGCAGGGAGATGGTGGAGGCCAGGGTGTGACGTGAGTGTGCACTGGGGGCTTTGCAGTGAGACGTGATAGTCCACCCTGGGTGCCCTTCTGCAAATACTCACCAAGCAGTGCACTCACACTCCAAGCGAGCTTCCTGAGTCACGGTGCACAGCTCATGCTTCAGGCTTCAGTGACATGGGTCTTATATCTCTAATGGCCAAAGGGGGCCACCCGTGTGCTCGTGAAATCAGGTTATGGCGCCAGAGAATCTTAAAATGTTATGTTACATGAAAGAAGCCAGAAAAAAAAGGGAGTATGAATTATAATCCCCTTTATATGAAATTCAAAACTAGGGAAGTCTATCTATGACAACTGAGAAGAACATGGGCGACCTTTGGAGTGATGATAAGAGTGACTGATAAGAGAACTTTCTAGGGTTATATAAAGGTTTACATTGTGATAGGATGGTGGCTACATACATAGGTAAATATGTTTTCAAATCTCAAGTTGTAAACTTTCAATCGAGGTATTTCATGGCTATATACATGTGACCTTGATTGTAAACATTAAGGATCATATTCTTAAATGTGATGGTGGTAGTTTAGTAACTAAATTGTGTCAGACTCTTTGTGACCCTCTAGACTGTAGCCCGCCGGGGTCCTCTGTCCATGGGATTTCCCAGGCAAGAATACTGGAGTGGGAATTTTTAAATGCAGGAGATGCTAGAAAGAAGTACTTCTTTATTCATTGTTGTTGTGATATAGAAACCAAGCCAATGGGCCCAAGGTTTAAATTCCATCTCTACTGTGATTTCGGGCGAGTCACTTAGCCTTACTGAATTTCAACTTCCTCTTCTGAAATTCCGGGAGAATATAAACCTACTCATTGAAAAAGACCCTGATGCTGGGGAAGACTGAAGGCAAAAGAAGAAGAGGGGGCAGAGGATGAGATGGTTAGATAGCATCACTGACTCCATGGACATGAATTAGAGCAAACTCCAGGAGAGGGAGGAGGGCAGGGATGCCTGGTCTGCTCCGGTCCATGGGGTTGCAGAGTCGGGTATGACTTAGTCACTGAGCGCACACATATTCATTTATTCATTCAGCCAGTAATCTCATTTGCCACTTGCTTTGTAGAAGCTGGAAATAGGATGGTGGACAAGACAAACCCTTCTCTCAGGGATCTTACCTTCTAGAGCTGGTGCCTTTAGAGGTTAAGACAACAGTGGGCTGATAGGATTCTGTCACAAACTGCTTACCACTGCCCAGTGTGAAGGGAACAATCCCTATTCTATTCTAATTAAGCCACATCATGTTCACCTAATGGCCCACTGGTGCTAGACCTAATTTTGCAAGACAGTCTGGAAATCCTGGTGGTGAAAATTTGATATTGTGTTCATTGTTTTCCCCCAAACACATTACAAGCTAAACATTTAGGTTTGTGACCTCTTGCAAAGTGTATTCATTCATGCAGCATTTATTAATAAGTCTCAGTCTGAGGTTTATCCTATCTGGTCTTTCATCACTATTTCAACTTTTTTAGCAGTGAAGTAGAAATAGTCAAGTTTGGAATCATACAGTAGGTGCTCAGTTAGCTAAGTTTTCCTGAGTCCCTCACCTTACAGGATTTTTCTAAATTCTTCCAATGGTCTTGAAGTTTGGCTTTCTAAGAAGGAGAGAAATTCTCCACCTCACTCCTGCTCTGTGTCTCTTATGTCCCCTTTTGTCAGCAGGATCCATGACACCGACAGAGACCCTCAGTTCTTATCGTCTGAGATTTCTCAGAGCTTTGTAGTTAGAGGATCAGAATGCTGCTCAAAAATTCAAAGTCAGCTCCTTATTTCTGTTCTAATCGATTTCAAGCCTTAACGCATATTATTTTGTTTCACTGTGAATTTTGACTTTACACTGTAAAACTAGAGTTAGCGTCAGCATGGTTAGCAAAAGCCAAAGTCATAAACATTTTCTTTAAAGAATGGCATAGCTTAAAAACTAGTTTTTAATCTAGCTTAAGGAATATAACCTGAGTCCCTTTACATTTCAGTGTCATTAACGATGTCAAAATGCAATGCCATCAGGTAAGAACAACGAGGATGACCTCCTTTCCTTATGTTTTCATCCATATTGCTCTCCCCCTTTTTCCCTATTAGTCAAATCCTAGCTACCCTGGCTCTCCTAATTATAAGCTGGGCAAGTGGTTGTAGAAGGGTTGTTTAAGCTCTCACTGTACTAGCTTTCTTTTTATAAAATGGAGACAGTAATAGGACATCTGTCTTGGGATGGTGAAGACGAAAGAACATGGTATGTGATGTCAAGTACTTTCCACATTACCTGGAGCACAGCAAGCATTTAATAAACAGATTAAAAGTTGTCATTGGGAATTCCCTTTCCAGTGGTTAAGACTCTACGCTCCCAATGCAGGAAGTGAAGATTTGATCCCTGCTCAAGGAACTGAGGCATGAGTTTGGGGTGCAACCCAAAATAAATATATATATTAAAGAAAATAAAATGATGGAGCATTTATGTGAAAAAGGTTCTCCTCTTATTAAAAAAAAAAAGCTGTTGTCATTTTTATTATTCTTTGAATCAGTTCGGATTAGGGCAACTGTGAGTGATAGAATAATATGCCAAGTTACAGTGTTTTAAACAAGTTGGAAGTTTAGTTATTGTCCACACGGATGTAGGCAGTCTGGGGCTGGTGTAGACCCACCAGGATAGGCCAGGACCGAGGCTTCTTTCCTGAGTGCTGCTGACTTCAACACGCAGGTCCTACTCCATCTGAGACGGCTGTTCTAGCTCTGGTTATCCCTTATCAAAGAGGCAGAGAGGAAGGGCAAAGGGGAGGGTATGCCCCCTTCTCTGCCATGGCTGCACGATGTATTGTAACCCACTGGCCACACGGGTACACTTGTTTCCGGCGAGAGTAGAGTATATGGACTGATTTTTTCCCTAGGCAGTCCCGTGCTGAGCAGGGTCCAGTCACTGAGGAAGACGGGGGCAGCTAGCGCCTTTGCTCTGTGGCATCCTTTATAGCAGAAACCACGCTCTCCTATGGCGTTGTCCTCAGCTGCTGGGATTCCTTGGTTGTCTCTTCTCGAACACTCAGGGACACTCTCCTGAGTCGGACCTTTCCTGGGTCGGGTTCCGCTGCCATCACCACCTGCATCCCAGCCTCCGGCCTCTGGATGAGGGTGGCTGTAGCCACCACCAAGGGCGTGTCTGCTCCTGCCACCGCCGGCCTTTCCACACGATAGTCCGAGTACGCTTTTGAAGACATATCTCAGATCATGTCTGTCTTCTCTTTGGTACCTTCCAGTGGCTTCTCCTATTCCTTCGAGGCAGAGGCAGGCATGTGTCCTCAATCTGATTCTCTGTGACCCTGTGGATATAGCCCACCAGGCTCCTCTCTCCTTGGGGTTCTTTAGGCAAGAATACTGGAGTGGGTGACCATTTCCTTCTCCAGGGATTCTTCCTGACCCAGGGATCAAACTCGCGTCTCTTGTGTCTCCTGCATTAGCAGGCATATTCTTTACCACTGAGCCATATTAATTACTGCAAAGAAAATCTCCAGCCTCTGCCCTTCCCTCTGAGATCTGTGAGCTTCCCAGGTGGCGCTAGTGGTAAAGAACCCGCCTGCCAATGCAGGTTAGACGTTCAGACATGCTGGTTCAATCCCTGGGTTGGGAAGATGCCCTGGAGACGGGAATGGCAATCCACTCTAGTGTTCTTGCCTGAAGAATCCCATGGACAGAGGAGCCTGGCAGGCTACAGTTCATAGGGTGGCACAGAGTTGGACACAACTGAAGTGACTTAGCATGGCATAGCACAGCACTGAGATCTGTAGGACCCGGCTCCTCTCTTGTTATTTAGTCACTAAGTCATGTCTGACTCTTTGCGACCCCTGGACTGCACCATGCCAGGCTCCCCTGTCCTTCACCATCTCCCAGAGTTTGCTCAAATGTATGTCCACTGAGTGGGTGATGCCATCCAACCATGTCATCCTCTGTCATCCCCTTCTCCTCTTGGCCTCAATCTTTCCCAGCATCAGGGTCTTTTCCACTGAGTCCGCTCTGCGCGTCCGGTGGCCAAAGGATGGGAGCTTCACGCTCACTGTGACTTGATCTTCCTCCCTCTCTCTCTGTGTACTCCATCCGTACCAGTCTCTGGGCTGTTTTTTCGCCTCCAGAAGAAGGTACAGTCTTTCCTTAAGGCCTTTGCACTCAAAACAGAAAAACAAGCTCAGAGAGGCTAAGTTGCCCAAGGCCATCCTGCTTAGAACTTATGGAGCCAGGATCTAAAACCAGGTCAGGCAGCCCACACGTTCTGTATCTTTTTATTCAACCCCATTGCATAAATGCTTAATGACTGCTTGATTGCTTGGTAATAGATTCCATGAAGGCCATCAGGCCCTTCTGAGAAAAGACGGCTCAGCATTTCTAGGAGAGCCATGGGTCTTTCTGAGAGAGGAAACAAGGTCTTCTAGAATCTCTCTCTGCCAGAACCGTTAGGAGGCCCTACTCTAGGCACTCTAGGCCCTGTCGCCGAAGGGTACAGGAAATGATAAGCCTCGTCAGGTCTGAGGTCAGCAAAGGCTAATTGGATCAGCTACCTTCCTTTCATGGACCAAATGGAAGGATGGTCCCTGGGAGTTCAGGCCTGCCCTCCTCCGGTCAGGGGACTCTTCTTATGTTCTTTGTGCTGAATCCTTTCTGTTTGACACAGACACAATTAGATATAGTTCTTACCCCATTCACTGCGTTGCCTCTTTTGCTGAGCATTGAAATTGATTTAAAAGAAATGGAAAGGAACATACATACCCTTAAAGACTTCATTTAGATCAATTATTTAACCTGGGGAGGGGGTTTGTTCTTTGAGCCTCAGAGACTCTGAGATGCCTCTGAAATTATGTGTAAACTCTTATCTGTACAGATAGATGTATTTGTTTTCCCACTGAGAGGAATGGGAGCTTTTATCAAGTTCTCCGAGGGGTTTGGCACTCCAAAAATGGTGAGAATGCGTGGAAATAAAAACTTCTCTCGATGCCTATCATTTATGTTGCATCACTCCTTTTAATCCTCAGAACAACCTGTGAGTTGGGATATTACTGTAGTGATTTCACAGATGCAAGAACTCAGGTCAGAGAGCCTCAATTATTTTTTAATATCACACATGGATTTTAAGCATGGGAATCATATTTTAAGCCCACGTCTGTAGTCCTCCCAAGAATGCATTCTATTTTCATCTTGACCCATATTTTATTCGAGCAGCCTATAGACACATGGTTTTAAAAATTAAACAGTACTTTAAAAAAAAAGTTTTCTTCTGCTTCCTGCATTGTCTCTTTCCTTTGGGTTTTCTCCTCACTTTTTGGTGCTCATCTGTTTTATGCTGGAAGCTTTGCTTAAGTCTGTGACTCCTTGGTTACCCTTATGTAATAAAAATGTGCTGCCCCCAAAGCTCATTACAGGCTCTGTGGCACCAAGTCACGTCAGCTGTGCCCACCTCTTTGCCACCCATGGACTGTAGCCCATCAAGTGGCTCTGTCCATGGAATTTTCCAGACAAGAATACTGGAGTGGTGTGCCATGCTCTCCTTCAGGGGATCTTCCCTTCCCGGCGATCAAACCTGCGTGTCTTATGTCTCCTGCATTGGCAGGCAGATTCTTTACCACTGAGCCACCTAGGAAACCCACAACCTCTGAGGGCAGCTAAATCTTTTTGCCTTGTGGGTCTTGCCACTGGGGGATTGGGTAGCCAGCGGGAAAACACCCACCTGAGTTTCTAGAGCTAGTTTTCCAGATCCTTTGCTGCTGCTGCTGCTGCTAAGTTGCTTCAGTCGTGTCTGACCCTGTGCGACCCCATAGACAGCAGCCCACCAGGCTCCCCTGTCCCTGGGATTCTCCAGGGAAGAACACTGGAGTGGGGTGCCCTTTCCTCTCCAACACATGAAAGTGAAAAGTGAAAGTGAAGTATCTCAGTTGTGTCTGACTCTTTGCAACCCCATGGACTGCAGCCCACCAGGCTCCTCCGTCCATGGGATTTTCCAGGCAAGAGTATTGGAGTGGGCTGCCATTGCCTGCTCCATTCCAGATCCTTTAAATTTCTCCAAACAAGAACTTTCCAGCTGTTTGCTTAGGGCATATGACATCTGCTGTTGGTGGGAGGCGGTTAGCTGTTCTGAGTAGGTAGAAAGGAGGATGGAGGGAGACCTGATCTTGTAAGTGGTCTGTAAGCAGAGCCCCTGTTTCCAGATCTAGGCTTCACCCACCTTCTTCAGGCACACATCCAACTTCTGAGCCTCTCTGAGGGTTTGCACGATAGACAGTCTCACCTGTCTTTGGTATCTCTCTGCAGGCTGCCATCCCCCAGGCGTTTCCACTTTTAGTGAAGATATTACTATGTCTCCATTCAATTTCTAGCTTCCAAAATTCTATTAGATGATCTCCCCCATCTGACCTCTTCTGCTTCCTTTAATCCCTGATGTCACACCTCTTTTATCCCTTCTCTGTCTCTTCAGATAGACTTTATTAAGGATGCACATGGTCCTGCCACAACCCTAAAATGGAAGCTTCTAGGTTTGTTTGCTCTACTATCATTATATTGGGTTGACCAAAAAGTTGGTCTGAGTTTTTCTGTAACGTTTTATGGAAAAAACACAAAACGGAATGAACTTTTTGTCCAACCTGGTACTACCTTTCAATATCTATCACATTCTATCCAGAGTCTGAGATGCAAGAAAAGCCTTCAGGGGATTCTTAAGTGTCCTATATCCTCTCCCCTGATGAAATCACGCACACAGACTGTGCACCCCTGATACGAGCACATGGCTGTACATCAACAGGCAGGTTACATGGTAAAGGCTGCAGGTTCGCCTGCCCAGAGGGATCCAGAAAGGTAAGTCTGAGCCAGAGAGTGGGGGGTCTAAGACTAGGGGGAAATAGGAGCAAAATCCTAAAGGCAGGCAAGTGCAGGGGCTGAGGCAAAAAAAGAAAGTGTGTCCATCAGCTTGGCTCAAGGAAAGGAATTTACAGAAGGAAGTATTAATATGCAGATCCTTGCAGGAGCAGGGTGTAGGCAGGCTAGAATGTTTGATTAGAAGTGTGGGAATGATTTTCTCTTACGGTGATGTCTTGGGCTTCTGAGGTGGTACAGGTGGTAAAGAACCCACCTGCCAATGCAGGAGACATACGAGATATGAGTTTGATCCCTGGGTCGGGAAGATCCCGGAAGGAGGACATGGCAATCCACTCTAGTATTTTTGCCTGGGGAATCCCATGGACAGAAGAGCCTGTCAGGCTATAGTCCATGGGGTCATGAAGAGTCAGACACAATTGAAGTGACTTAGCACATATGCACACAAGGTGATGGTTCATCACTGACAACCTACAAAATGATGGTATAAAGAGTGTCTCTAAGGGGACTTCCCTGGTGGTCCAGTGGATAGGAACCTGCCCTGCTATGCAGGAGACTCAGATTTGGAACCCGGGATTAGGAAGGTCCCCAGAGAAAGAAATGACAACCCACTCCAGTATTCTTGCCTGGAATATCCCATGGACAGAGGAGACCAGCGGGCTACATAGGGTTGCAAGAGTCGGACATGACTTAGCGACTAAAGCACCACCACCACCACCACTGGGAATTAAGATCCCACAGGCTGTAAAGCAAGTAAGCCTGAGAGTCACAACTACTGAGCCCGCAGGCCGCAACTAAAGAGAAGCCCATGTGCTCCTAGAAAAGAGGCATGACTCACCGAAGACCCCACTCGCTGCCAATAAGGCCCAAGGCAGCCCAATAAATTGGGAAAAAAACAAATATAAGGAGATGGGTTTAAAAAGAAAAGCTGTCTATAAGAACTAAGGGGTGTGGAGGGATTCCTAGAAGGGAAAGATTGGGGAGCAGACAGAGAGCTAGAACCGTCTTTGCAAAGAGGAGAAACTAAAATCTTGGGATGGGAAGGAAAGGAAATGGTTCAGCCAAAGTGGGGACTGGGGCAACAGAAAGATTCCAGGAAGAGGCTGGAAGTCAAGAGTCAAAGGGAAGAAACCCAGGTGTTTCTGCCTGATGGGAGAGTGTGTGTAACTTAGGACTTAAGAGACGGAAAAGTCACTGAAGGGTCTTGAGGTCTGGACCAACCACAATGTGTCACATGGACAGGGCTACACCCCAGATGCTGATAAATCTGGGCTTTTCCCTGAATTTTTGTGATTTCTGTTTCCTCCTCCTCCAGTTATCAAAGGTCAGACATAAGTGCAAAATTTTAGGATAAGAACAAAATAATCTTGATTTTGCAGTTCGGGTAAAATATGAATATTGAATTCTGTGCAGACAAGAGCATTTTCATGATCTATTCATATCTCAGATTCTTTTTTTTTAACCTTTTTCAAAAATGAAGAATCTTCAGCATTAATCCGCTTAGCAAATCTTATGAACTAAATTGAAAGCCTTGCAGACCTGTTGCCAAGCATGTGAGAATTGTAGACTTTTCTTAACCTGTTATCCTGGTGTTCATTCTATTTTCTTTTTTTTCCTTCCCAAGTAGGGTAGAAAAATTCTGAATATGTTGAAGAGAGAAGAATTTTTGATTCATCTGTGTAATTATTTCTTGCACTTTTTATAACTCCAAATTCCCTTTGAAAGCATCAGCCCACACCCAGCCTCTCCACACTGGCTATTTCTATGCTGCCCTCCAGATATTTGAAGGTTCCCTAGCTTGAACCCAGATTGGATCCCTGGTTTAGGAAGATTCCCTGGAGAAGGGAATGGGTACCCACTCCAGTATTCATGAGCAGAGGAACTTGGTGGGCTGCGGTCCATGGGGTCTCGAAGCGTCAGACAGGATTGAGGGACTAACAATTCCACCCAGAGTGGAGCTGCCTTCTCTGTGGACCAGGGGGATGGACCGTCCCTCTAAGATTCCTTAAGCACAACTCAGGATCTGGATCCTGGCTCCTGGTGGTGGGGGCTGCTGTTTTTATTTTATGAGCCCTCCTTTATATATGGCAGGATGTAGAAATGAATAGCAAATGAGAATTCTCTAAATACCTTTTCTGTGGATGGGTTTGCACTTTCTTGAGTGCTCCCCCCCAACACCGCCCCTGGGAATCTTCCTGTAGGTCCCTTCTCCAGGTCAGGATTATGATGGAAACTTTCCACCCATCAAGCCTAGTTCAGTATTTAATCAATCTTGAATCACCAGTCAAGTCCTTGCAGTTCAAATGTCAGGCTTCAAGCCTCCCTAACTTCTTCCATTGACATTTAATGTAGTACTTGTGTGTGTGTGTGTGTGTGTGTGTGTGTGTGTGTGTGTGTGTGTGT